>JAWWEO010004893.1:0-44460 GCA_035582975.1 Ormyrus labotus
AATTGTATAGAACCAAATCTTTACAAAATTTATATAAAATTATTATAAAAATTATATAAATTATTTCCACTTGGGACCCCGAGTGTTTTTAAACAAAGATAGATGCATTCGAGTTCGTTAATGCACTTGAATTGAGATTGAAAAATTAATTTTTAGAAGGTAGAATGTAATTTCAGAAAAACGAGCGTTTTTATAACGACTTTGAAAGAAAAAAAGGTATAATATTTCAAGCATGCGTCTAGGCCTCGAAAATTGTCTCACGAAGCCAACTCGCACGCAACAACTTCTTTCTAACAGCAAAGTAGCACCGGTAGGCAGGCACTTCCGAAAATTATCGATGTCCGGGCGCCCCTCCGGCCCAAGCAGCAGCAGGCCGAAGTAAGTTTCGGAACTATGCGCGCCGACATAGGAAGAAGGAAGAGGGTCCCGCGAAAGGAGAGAGAGAGAGAGAGCGGCCCCTCCCCCCGCTGAAAGCCTAACCTTGTCGGAAATTCCGTTGAGAACGAGTTCGTCGCCGGCGCGAAAAACGGGGGGCGGCGCCCCGACACCCCGGGCGCGATTTTCTCAGGCCGGCACTTGCAAGGTGCGAGAGAGAGAGCGGCCATTGTGCTGCAGACTTTGTTTTGGGAAACGCCTGAGATTGCGGCTTTCGCCGCGGAATTAGAATAATTTCATTTGACACCGATCGCCGGCCAGCTTTTGGGAATCGGAGGCCTTTGTGACTATTTTCTTTTTGTACTTCTTGGCGCAGCACATTTCGAGTTTATATTGAGAAGTGCATAGAAATGCCACTCGATTATCCGCGGTATTAAAATAGAAACAGTTATTTAGGTATATTAAAGAATAGTAAATATTTTCCGTTTTTCACAATCCAAAATATTGCATAACTGAAATGGAAAGAACTGTTACCGAGTGTTCATATACTTTCAAATCATCCGCAGCTGTGCAGTTGTAAATTTTGAAATAAAACCTTTATTAAAAAAAGTGCAAAGTCCGCGTTTGCCGTCCGTCGGAGCACAAGCGGAATTTATTGATTAAACGGAAATGGTGAGAGCCGCGGGAGTTCGCCGCTGCCAAAGTCGAACCCTCCGAAAATGCGCCGTTCCCTCGACTCAAAGAGCCTCTCGCGACCTATTATGTGCACCTATATACACATTACGCCCACTTTTCCTGATAATTTTTCGAGGCATCGAATGACTGAGGGATTGAAAAACGATGGTCAATTTCCAGCGTAATACAATATTTTATGCGAATAAGAATCGTTATTAAATTAATTTGTTTTTTACGTTTAATTATTTAGCCTAGAAAAAAGAACATTAAAGAATTTCGGCATTCATAATTGAATCGATTCATGAGCGTCCACTCGATCCGATAAAGAACCCAATGAATTTAAGTTCAGGTTTAAGTAAATTTCCCGGGCAAAGAAAAAGAAGCGGCACTCGCTGCGCGCTGAAAGGACGCAAGGTGCATCTCCGCGAAGCGGAGGTAAAGAGAAGCGCTGGGAATCGCCGATGCGTAAAGGTAAATTCACTTTCGGCGAGAGTACGCAGAACCGTTAGTGCGGCGCGGTTTCCCGTCGCGCAAAGGGAGTAAAACTCTCCGGCGGCTTTGACGGCGGCGCCGTAATTGCCGGCCGTTTTATCAGAAAAATTCCCGGGGGCCTATAAGCGAATTCCGCTTTGTCGCTCGTACGTGCGCCTCGTTCTTGTTTTATTTTTAACTTTTCAAAGATCCTTTGCTACTTGTCAGAGGAAAGTTTGTTATCGGCGTTTTAAGGGGAAAAGGGTTTTCGGGAGAGGCAGCTTTGTGACAATCGAATTGTTTTAACGATGTTAAGGGAACATGAACTACAATTAACGAAATCATTGCGAGGAACGAGAATCATTGCGCAACTCGTCGAAGCAAACAACATAAAGGCGCTTATTTGAATGCAAGACGAGCAGAAGCCCAAGATTTTTCCGTTGCATTATGCCGAGATTCCGTAAATCGATGCATAATACAGGAGAGTTTTTCGAGCGTCTGCGCACTTCTCGGAAATCGTCGACTCGGTGTCCGCGCGGGCAGGAACAAAAAAAACGGATAGCCGAGCCAAGCTTTTGAATACAAATAAGAGCCGCGCTCCGCCGTAACGGCGCTTCGAAACTTTTCAAACTTGCCGCCATAAAATTCTAAATCGCCGATTTCTTTCTTTTCTCGCGCGGAGAGGCTCCTCCTGCCTGCTTCTTGCAGTTTATTAATTTCGTTCTTTGTTCTGCCGCGTTAGGGCGCTTTCGACGTTCTTTCTAAACTTTTTCCGTTAAGCTATGAAGAATGAAGCACTAAAGCGTTAATTGAAGCAGTAAAGGAGTAGGAACTCTTGTACTTTTCTGTGTATTTTCATCTTCAGTACTGTTTTTCTTGGGAGCTCTAGGGATTTGAGTGCGTGGGAAAGTTTTTACTTGTTTAAAGCAGACATGTAAATGCACCTTTTTTTCTTTAACAGCTTATCTTTTTACAAAATTAAAATAAACTTGCTTGTTATTATTTGTTGAAAATTTGTAGCCGCATAAAAGTGCTTTGATTGGATACTTAAATACGCGTCGAAGAATTCAAATACTCCCAAGCGAATAAAGTTGACGAGCCTGAAGCTCAAAATATTCACGCATCGTATAAAAGTTTAATCGCCTTTTCTCAGACACGCGATACCTTTCTACCCCTTTAGTCCCTCCTCGACTTATGTTAATAAAGGTTTTTGACAGAATGATTTAACTCTTACTTCCAAAAAGATTTCTATTAATTTTAATAGAAATGTGTCTCATTTAATCTAAATATTTAATTAATCGATCTCAAGCAATAAAGGATTCTCGTAATAAAATCTTAATCTTGGCATTGACGAGTACCTGAAGGATTTAGCAACAATACTTAGGAAAAACTCGAGGCCACACTCGAAAGACAAAGCCAAAGACAAAGGCCCGAGAACGAAACGATATGCAAGGCTGACGGATTCCGTCGTCTCGGAGCCGATGACGTTGGCCGTCTCCCGCACTGCTTATCGTTAATTATGGAGATGGAAGGAGAGAGAGAGAGGCGAAGAAGAAGAAGAACGGAGAGCGCATTCAAAGAAAAGAGCCCGTGGGATTTCTCCGCTTTATCTGCTTAGAGAGGAGTTGACGAGGCGAGTCGCACCCTCTTTCCGAGCCTTTCCGAAATTCTTCACTTATTTATCGACGCTCCGCCGAGTTTTTCGGAGTGACTTTCGCAAAAAGTCGGATCTGCTAAAAATACTCAATATCAATAGCACAATGTACCTTCGGCTTTGTTCGAAAAGCAAAAATGGCTGAAAAGTTCTTCCGAAGCGCGCGCCCTCCAACTTTGGAAATCTCGGAGTGGGAACGCGCTCCATCGCCGGTCGCTTCCTATACAAGACGCATTACACAGAAAACGCATCTACGCAGGCGCGACTAATAATAGACGGCGTGGGCGCGAGAGCAGGCACGCACTACTTGCGTGCCCGAGGCATTTCCCGCGTGCAGCCGCTATTGCGTCTCGTTAGCATTAATTAACGAATCGGACGCGGCGTCATCGCTGTCCGTGAAAATGTCACTCGCCGTGCCTCCCAGGCAAATTGTTGCTAGCTCCTCGAAACGGGACATTCTCATGGCCGCGATTAGATAATCTTTGTATTCATATTCAAATGAATTTTCAAGACAATATTCAGCAGCAAAGTCGACGGCGGAATAAGTAGCGGCCAGGCTGGGCCTCTGGGGGAAATCGATGCTGCCGCGGCCGGGCAAATAATAGCGCGTACGCCGCGTATACACACACGAAGATGCGCAGCGCTGATAAAAGCTGACCGTTCGCGCGCGTCGCCATGTAATGCGGGTATTCGTTACACCGTGTAGACATCGCTTCGCTCCCCTTCTCCCTCTCTCTCGCTTCGCACCGATGTAGAAAAATGACGTGATACATCGCTGTTACACAGCTGTTGCCGCGCGCGGCACATGATTTTTAGCTCTTTGATTAAAAAGCTTTGGAGAGATGGCTTTGTTTAAAAAGAGCGAGCGCGAGAGGATTGCTTTGAGAATTAATTTTTATTCTATTTTTCGTTTTAATAAACACTTGTAAATGTAAGTTGGTGTATAGAGAATAATAGAGGGCTTAATAAGTGTATAAATAAAGGTATAATTCAAAATGTAAAATTGAAAATTACCTGAAAATCTAATAGACTTATAATAATCAATCACTTTGTATCTCTGTCCAATTGAACCGAGCGCACCTCCAAAAAATTAAGCAAAACAAACCGGCCCAGCATTAAAAGCCGAGCTGCGGACTAATTGCAAGGAGTGACTTTTTAATAAAGCTATCGCGTGCATCTATATACTCGCGGAGAAAAACTTTTTGCTCGCGGGAGCAGCGGAATAACGAAGACAATGTGTGCTGAAAAAAAAATGAAAAGACGTCGCTCTGCAGTTGTGTACACTTGAAAAGTTGAAAGCCTCGCTTCCTCCGTCTTCCTCCTTTTTTCAAAGAGCAATAACAGAGAGGATTGTCTTGTGCACACGACGACGTGGAAGCTTATTTTCTCTGCCTCTCTGTTATCCCCGAGGCGTTCGTGAGCGCGAGACTCGCTCGCGTGTTTCAAATAAGCGACGCTCACCTGCCAAACTCGCCGAGAGAGAAGTTGCGGAAAGAGGGAGAGACTTAGCTGCCGAACTTTCTGTGCAGAGTTCTTTTTTCAAGTCGTAAGTTCGCAGTGTGCAGTGGATGAATTAGCAGAGTTGTTCGGCTGAGTTTGCGATGATGGCCGGCTTTTGTGTCGGATAGATTAAATTAACATTGACTGGTTTGAAATACAAAAATACAGCGGCTTTTATTGAAATAGAATTTTTCGTCGTTCCGTCGAAAATACAGCTCCGCAATTTCCGAATATATCTTTAAAAGGCAGATCTCTTTGAAAAGGTACTTTTACCCAATCGACTGAAAAATAAATCTTCAACTCAAACTGCAATATCCTCTCTCATCAATCTACGAGCAGCCCAAATAAAGGGGGTCCATCAAAATCAGCATTCCCAGCTAAAAAGGCTCGCTATCGAGAAAATAGCAGGAAATAAAGCGTCCGACTAGAGCAGCGACGCCGGCAATTGCTCTCCCTTATCTCGATCGCAGGCATCGGTGCCTGGATATATCTATCTATCCCCTTTCTTGTCAACTGCCAGGGAAGTTGATCGTCGCTCCCTAAGCTATACGCGCCGTTCGTTCGAGCGATAAAAAAAAGAGAGTCGTCGCGTTAAATGCTGGCGTTTTCACGGCCGCCCAGAGATCGAAATCAGTCCCGCAATCGAAGAAGCGGTTTTCCGCCGAAACTCGATTTATCTTCCGGATGCCGGAGCCCGGAGTCGAGTAACAAGTCGCTCATTGCCAGCTGATGCGTATTTTTAGAGCTACACATTTTTAGGGAGGCTTTATTGCTTTCTAGTTTTCTTTAAGACCGTTTAAAGATAGATTCGATAGACTGTTTTCGAAAAAAATTTAGGATGCCTTTGAAACTGCAGCTAAAAAAATTATTGGACTGTGCGGCAAAAATGTTTTAACGTCATATTTAATAAATTTTCCAAAAAGTTCGTTTCAATAGGAGAAAAAAGTAAGTCGTGTCACCGTAATCCAGATACATCACCCTCGGATGAAAACCGGGATGGCGCCAACCGTCAGTTCCATCCAATAAGCGAGAGATCCTCGATCATATACGTGGACTGTTTACCGTCGGAACCCCCTCCCGACAAAGCTCGCGGAAGGAAAAGCATCGTTAACGGGAGACGGGAGAAAGCAGCGCCGGAAGGTCCGACTGTTTGCACGTCATTTTCCGCGATCTCGATCCTTCAATCTCCGCGGGTGAGGAGAGCAAAAATCTGGAGTAGAGCGACGGACGGGGACAAAGCCGCCGCCGCCGCCGAGGGAGAAAAGTAATAACGCGTGTGCGACGAGAGCAAACAGCGAACCCGTTTCAAACTTTGCGGGGAAGGTCCGGCCCTGGGACGAACTTTCTTTTCCCGGCCTCTTTTCCGCTATTGCTTCTGCTGGAGATCGTCTCGAGAAAAAGTTTGCACGAGTATAGCAGCACTGGGAGGGAGAGCCTCGAGGAAATGCTGGATGTTAAGTGCTGAAAATGCGGGAAACGAAGTGGTTTTTTTAGTTTTATTTCGCGCAGGCTCTCAATGAAATTTAACTCTTATTTATTAAAGAGCCCGATAATTTTACGCTCTTACTTATTTTAACTAAATATTTTCTATCTCAAATTTCGTAAAATCACCCTGCCACATTCGAAACCTCTGAAAACTGTGAAACCCAAGACGTAAAAACATCTATTCGATACAAAGTCTAACCCAAAAACCACAGATGGCCCGGTCGATTTTTCAAATTTCCCTTCGAAAACAAATCAGTCGTCAAACACAAGCCTCTATCTAGCCTTATCTGCATGCAAGCCACAAAAAAGCCCCGGCGTTTGTTTATGAGCATCGATTGCTCCGCTCTCCCTTTATCTCCATCTCCTTCCCGCACACATAAACGCAGAGCAGCAGCAGCAGTAGACGAAAAGGCGGAAGATACACAAAACTGGCGCAGGCGCAGGGGGAAAAGCGAAGAGCGGGTGGTGGCGGCGGCGGCGGCGGCTGACCGGCAAGCGCGCTGGGAGAGGAGTGGAAAAAAAGGACGAATTACCGGCGCAGAACAGCTGCTGCTGCCGCTGCTACTCGTCTGTCTTTCTCGCTCTCCCGGTTTCGCAAAGCATCGAAGGAAAGAAGCGGCGCTAGTCGTGGATCGGAATCGTAGCGAGCCAGGAGCGATCGGTAGACGGAAAAGGTTTTTACGAAAAGAATAGCCAAGGCGTTTTCATACAGTAATTAATTATTAGTTTACGTTTGCTAAATATTTAGTAGATTCATGATTCATAAGTTATAACTTTGTATAATGAATAATGGAATATTTTATTTTACATACACCTATTAAAGTGTATATCCATACAATTTCTGAATAAAATACTTTATTCGTTAAAGTGACAAGCTCAAAAGATTCACATTCGAGAATCAAAGTAATATATTTTGATGGCGAGATGAAAAACGACGGGGTTACCTCCTTTTCCTCGAAAAAAATGACCCGCTCTATAACATCGAAGCAGGAAAAAATATCGATTTTCCTTCCCTGCACGAATCTCCCACGAAATGTTTCTTCGCAGCCAACTCCCGGGCAGCTGTCATACCTCTCTTTCTACACAAAAGGCCTCGATACAAAACGAAGCGTGAATTAAAACGCAAATAGAAAATCGCCCGGAAAAGCAGAGAGGAGCTCTCGGAGTTTACGCGACGTCGTCTCGGCGCCCGGATCCGGGCCACAACTTTCGGGCTCTACACAATCACGTCGGGGGGTGAAGCGCTCGTTTATCGAGGCTTTCGCGTTGTTTCGGCACTCCTGCCGCCGCATACGGGCTTAATTCCGGCCTTTGACAGATCGCTGATGAGCGAAGATCGAGAGGAAATAGAAAATGATTATTTTCTTCGAATTCAGTGAGCTCCATTCTATCTATCGGTGTACCAAAATCTTGTGAAATGTTGACTCGTTCGAAAAAAGTTACGCCGCGACTAGCAAATCCACTGACGAGCCTATCGTAAAAGTATGAAAATTGCCAGAATAGTAGCCTTAACAAGTGCGGCAATCTTCTCAGCCTGCTAAGCACCGAAATTTACATAAATAAAGCACACAAGCTTGAATTCCTGCGATCCATTACCGTAATTGAGCTGAGAAAATTCTCGCTAAAAGTGCGTCTCGAAGCTTGGCAAGAGCAATTCTTTTAATTATCGAGATAACCCAGGGGATAATGCATCCTTAATGGCACCTGCGAGCTTTCCACTCCGCGGATGTAACGTTAATTATCGATCGGCGATCGGCGTTAACTCTTTTCCCAGGCGACGCGACGCGCTTAAACCCGCGGAGGATTAATCGATATAAACTTAATCGAGTCACTCGGAAGTGCTCTTTTTTCCTTGGTACAACTCGGATTACAAACCGGTGGGACGAGCGATAAATCGCGCGACGAGGTTATGAAAATTCAAGCGACCGCTAAGCGATCGAGCCAATATTTGCGGCATTAATTATTCGCCGAATTCGTCGCCGTTCGACCCTCCTTGCCGCCAGTGAAAAAAAACCGCGCGCATCGACTGCAAGGGCAAATATTCGCGCGGACCGCTGCGCGCAGACAGTTTGCCGAGTCAACAGGCCGCAATCAATGCAACTAATAAGGGAAAAAGCTGGGAAAAACGCAGTCGCCGACTGCAAAGGCCGCAGACAGACTTTGCTCAGTCAACAGGAGTTTTCGCTTTTCGCTCGCTCTCGAGAGGGAGAAAGTTCGGGATACGCTGCGCTAAGTACCGCTTCGGAATTTATGGAGACGTGGGTCCGATAGGCTTTGCGGGCTTAATACCGCAAGGCCCGGATTAGGGGGGCGGAGAGGACGTGCGAAGGTCCTGCGATTCTTTTCCGTTTTCAAGCAATTGTGAACCGTTTGAAAATTCGGGGGATTTGCCCGGCGTTTTTCCCGTCAAAGTGTCTAATGGGATAGGAATTTGGAAGTAAGCTGCAGAGAGTAGCGTTTAGTTAATGCTATTAATTTAATTTCTGCATTAAGTAAAGACGTATTTATCATAATGTAAAAAGAGGAGTTGAAAAGCACACTGTACGAAGTGCCCGTAAACGAACTGTTTAAAAGCTGAAAAGGGCAGACATGAAGCTAACTCGAGAGATATCCTCATCCTCCGCGTTTAAAAGGGCAGGAATCTCGCAGGGCCGCGCGCACACCTTGAGCGCCGCGTCCCGGAAAAGCTGCGGAGGGATCGGGCGGCCTGCCTGTGTACACTCGGGTGTAAATATAGTTGCAACGCCCCGATGTTAGTTTGGCCCCGCTCTCGCCGGGGGAGAGAAACTGCGGCCCCGTGGATCCCCCGGCGCGGTTTGGGATGTGCGCGTGCGGTACAGGTCGGGACAAAAGCGGAGTCGTCGACGGCTCAGGATCTCTCGGATATTTTTATGGAGTTGGTAGAGCTCCTAGTGCTTCTGTGAAATTCATTATTAGCAGGATTCAAGTGCAGTTAAGGCCGGCTTTGTATCTTTTTTTCGTTTATTTACAGTTTATCGTGATTGATCTTTCGTTTATAGTTGCGCCTTTTTTAATTTCATTGTGTACTGGAATTTTCATTAACTTTTTCTGATAAAGAGGTTCAACAGGTTTTAAAGTCAAGTAGCTTTAATATATTTTTATTTTTGTCGTTTATTTGTAGCCAGAAGAGAAATTAGAACTATTATATTCTATGAAGTTGAAATATCCAATAGAATAGACTGCAATTTGACTGTATTTCCGGCTGTCAAAATCAGCCCCATTAAAATAATCGTGTATTCCCAAATAGTTTTATTACTCCTGCTGTCTAAAAAAAGCCAATTTATCCAATGTCTTTGTCGTTTTAAAAATACTCATTTAGTAATTTTAAAAAGACGAAAGTATTTTTGATACATTAAACATTCCCCCCTTAATCCTTTGCGGAATTAATGCGCCCGGTTCCCCACGTGCAAAATGAGTTATGCAAATCGTAGGCATTTCCGGAAAGAAACCGGAAGAACTAGTCTTCCTTCCTATGCTCCCCGAAATTCCGCAACTATCCTCGAAAAGCCGACACCTTCCGCTGCTCGTTCCACACCTCTCCTCTCTCTCGTCCGCAGGAAGAAGAGCGAGCCGATAATAGGCGATCCGGGCCGGGCCCGGCGCGCATCCTTAACCTGTTTGGCCGCGCGGCGCTCGCTCGCCGCTCTTGTACACTCGCCGCCAAAAGGTCGTGTGGCACGCGCGCGCGCGCGCAGCTGTTTGCCCCCGATTCACCGCCGTCCCTTCTTTTCCCGATGCCCGCAGCTCCCCGAGAGAGGAGAGCCGCTCTCCCGCGCGTCCCTGTTACGTGCGAGCTAGGAGACCGGCGATGCCGGCGAGGCTGGATCATTTGTTTTTTCGGACTTTTCTCTTTGTTTACGAAAGCCGGCTGGGACAAATTAAGAAGTGAGCCGAGATTTTTTCGATCTTTTCGACGGCACTAGATTTAATCGAGTCGACAGCGGTGAGCTGCCACAGAAACTAAAGTACATTTATAGAGGCCTTTCGTGTCTTTTAATTAAACACGTGCTGCTAAAGGTTCCTCTAATTTTTTATGCTATTACAGAGCGCACAGCTACGTTTTTTCCTCTGATATAGCTTCCAAGTAAACAAAACATACCGCTTCGTCTTTTCAATCTCTGCACTTTCAACATTGACGCTTCGTGTTACGATAATTCCCCAAAGTATAAGGTGCAACTTTAGTAATCAAGCACTTTGTTAATGTTTGACCTCTTTACAGCGTGAGGCTTTTCAAAGCAAGACAGCATATCCGTACCTTTGACTGCCTCACGTGGTGATCCTCGCGTGGTGATCCTCGCTTCCCACCCAGGAACCTGCACCGTGCACCGAAAACTCACTAGCCTTGTCAAACCAGCACACACCTCGCACAGAAAAAACAGCTCGCGACTCGTAAAACTCCTAGTCACTATCAGCAGGCTCGCGCGCACTTTCCCACGCGTCCCACGGGGCCCTCTTCCCTTCCACGGTCGCGGCGCTCGGGCTCCTCGCTGCAGCCCCTGCCTCTCGTCCCGGTGAGCATGAATCCGTCGCAAAAGAGCAAAAGGGAAGCGAGAGGAGGCCGCGGAGCGACGTGCGTCGAGTTCGCTGTTGGGGCGCGGAGGCACGACTGGCGAGAGAGAGCGAGCGCGAGAAACGTGGGCTGGGGGCCCCTTCGCTCTCTCTCTCTCTCTCTCTAGGGCCGTAGTACCGCGGCGCCGATGGTGGGGAGGACTGGGGAGGAGGGGTGCCGATGACTGCGAGGGTCTCTCGAATATTCCGCGTCTCTCTCGCTCGCTCGCTCGCTCGCGCACGGCTCGCGCATCACGAATATGTGGAGAGAGAGAGAGAGAGAATGCAGCGCGTGCTGCTGCCGCCGCCGCCGCCGGTTGTCGTGTCCCTTAGGCAGGCCTCACAATGACGCCCATTGACGGGGAGTATTTTGTGTGAGCTGGGCATTATGCGCAGCGCGAGCGAGTACACCGTCCGGCTTTTATCGCCGCTTCTTTTTAGAGCCTGGGTGGGTGGACTGCTTTGGTTATTAGGGACGAGTTTTTCTGCATTGTCGCGCATGAGAGTCTTTAAGGAGTCGGGCAATTTGTTCAACTTAATGCTTCTAGAACAGTTATCTATTGGTGATTTTATAGAGATTCAACTTGTAGGTGGAAAGATTTAAATGTCTTCAAGCAACTTCTAAAACACGATGCATATTATACTTCATCGTTAATAGATTACTGCTTTTCAAGTTACAATAATTGTTTTGAAGAATCTTTATCAAGTTCAAAATTTATCCGCGAGTACTTACAATTGATAAATTAAAATTTAGTGCAAGAATAACAGCTGTAAATATTGAAACTCGGATGAATTTCAGCTTGAAATGCATTGACAACTATTTAAAGGTTCGCCGGAGCCATTAGCGGGCCGAAAATTTTGGGCGACGTCACAATTTTCGGAGGATTGATAAATGTCCCGCATCTGTTCGGGCGCGCGTCGATTGTGGAAGCGAAGCGCCTAATTCATTCCCCGCCCCTCCCTCTCTTCGCCGCTCCGTCTCACTCTTTCTCTCCGGCCATTCAGCTCCGCCATAAGCCTGCAAGCGGCAGACGCGGCGCGGGACGGATTTTATATAGAGGCTCGAAAATTCCTCGTTGAGCTCCTCTGCGACGATTCACTCGATGCTGCGCGAGGGACAGGAAAAGCCTTATTTTTTATTCATTGTCGTTGTGCGCGCATTGAGCGAATTTCGTGAGAGACTTGAGCCAAAAAATGTTTAAAATGTAGCGCTTAAATCTTTACACTAATTGCCAATTTTTTTTTACTAGAATCAGGTATTACACTTTGTGTGTACACTTTCTACAAAAAGATTCCCATTTACTTGGAAGAAGCAAAAACTTTCCAAAGATGCGACGAGTCAGGCAGAAAGAAAAACTAAAAAAAAACCATAATAAATTCCTCAAAATTGTTAAATCGTCAAGATTATTTGCGAGGTGAAATACGATGTTCACCGTCTCCGGCAGTAAACCCACGGAGAGTCCGTCCTCTACCTTCGTGTTTACAGCGGGTCGAGTTGGATATCCGACGCGTATCTCTCAGGTAGAAAAGCAAAACTGGGTAGGGTCGGGAGCCCGGCGGAGCGAGGGGGGACCAGCGTGAATTCTAAAAGTTCGATCGTAGGTGCATTTTAATCTGTGATTAATCGTACGACGAGGCTAGCTTTTTCTCTTCCTCCGAGCGGGATGCACAGAATTTTTCAAGGCGAGACTGGCTTTTGTGGCTGTTTTTTTATCGAGAGTGACAGAATCTGCTTTTTATAGATATATATATATATATATATATATATATGCTTGTTTATTTTTAAATCGAAATGGTCAAACATTTTACAGCTTAGAGTGATGGTTTGGGTTGATGCGAGATAAATAAATTTACAAGAAAAGTATAAAAAGAAAATACCGAGGCCTTGAAATTATAAATGAGTCTTTACGTGAAGCAATAAATTCTTATGATTAAATCTTACGTAACAACTAACTATACCGCTATTAAACCTTTTTACTATAGAAATACTATCGAAAAGACTACAAGGTAACGTAACGGAAGAGCTTCCTCGAAAATAGCTCTTCGAACCGTTGCAGTCCTCCTGCGCTTCTGTGCTGAATTATACCTGGCAAGTTGCTTCGAACAAAAGGACTAATAAAAGCAGAAAAAGTCCGGGTGTATTAAATTTGTTAGAAAATAGAGGTTTTCTGCTGCTACTCGTTTTAGTGCTCCCATAATATTGCCTTCAAGCAATTTACGTAAACTTTTACTTTAACTGTTTTCTATGTATTTTTTCGCAATTACTAAAAATATGGCGATATTTTAAATAGTTGCAAATATTTATGCTATTTCAATTATTAAAGCACTGATTTGAAATAATCTCAGGAATATTTTTAATCTTTTTAAATATCATTTAACCGGACAGACTATCAACAATTCCTTAAACATAATATCAATTATCTCTGAAATGTAATTAAAAGCACTCTAATCCAAGCCGATCACATCTGCTTATTATCCTTCTTAAAAAGTTACCGCAAATAAAAAAAAAAAGCGAGTCTCGCCCGAGATAAGAGGCTATCGATTTTTTGCGGCGTTTGCCGCATACGCGGCCTTAATCCTATATATCGGCGAGACTATTGTGCTCGTTCTATTATTCTCGGCGAATTGAATCGCGCGCCATTGAATTTCTTGGCCGAGTTTACCCTGTGTTTGGATGAAAAGTCGCCCAAACACGCACCGGCCGTGTCGTAAATACGAAGAAATCGAAAAAAAAAAAATTGGAGATTGTTGAACAAATTGAGGGTGATTTCGCTTTATTAGATTAGCGGGCAGACATTTATGATCGCGGCGCTTGTTTTACAAGCGAGAAAAAATTCATTTCGTTCATATGAGAGAACAAAAATGAGGAAAAACGAATTTGTAAATGAGTTTGGGAGTTGAAATTTTGAATTGCAGATTTATAAAAGCTCTTGCTAATACTTAAAGTTCTGTCTTAATTTGAATAGCCTACTTTACTTTCTGAGTAAATTAAAATAAATCTACAAGTTAACTGACGATGATCTTGAAAGCTTTTAAGCTGTGATTTACTCGAGGCCCTTTAATTCAAGAATGATAAAAGTCTTTTTAATATAAAGTTTGACTAAATTATAAATAAATACAGTTTCAAGTTTCAAAAGCAGAATGAAGACCTTCTTTTGTTTTAACACTGTAAAAAACATCAGCTCGGATATCAATTACTCAAAAAGTCATGCATTGTTTCTCTCTCGAAAGAAGCCGAGCTCTTCAAAAGTACACGAAAAGAAGCCCCGCGCGGCAAAAAAAAAAAAAAAAAATGAAAAGGAGAGCCGACTAATAAGCTGTTCTTTTTTCGCGGCTTGTTGCGCAACGCGTCATCGCGACACAGATGATGCACGCCCCTCAAGAGAGAGAAAGAGAGAATAAGCGCTTTCGATGCGTTTCCGGTTTGACGTAAAAAAGGCGCGAGTCACTTCCGTTCTCGCGTCACGTAGACGTCGCCGACACCAACTGCTCCGTTACTTGCATTGATGCGACGGGGAAGATCTTGAGCGATGGAAGTGTGGCCCTTTTCGGGATTGATTTGGAGAAAGATTTGGGTGACGGGAGGAATGTTTTTGTTACGATGCATTAGTTAAAGTATCAGTGTTATTATAATACATATTAAAATAGGAGAAAGTCAAAAAATATTTTAAAAATATGTCATCTTAAAATTGATTTAAATTCAGTTTCTTTTAAACATCAATTATTTATCTTCCGCTTTGACGTCATCCCCATCACGAGCAAACCTAATTACCCGAAATCAGTAGCCTCTCGCACAAAGCCTCTGCGCAAGCAAGAAACTCGAGCAAAGCTCGCATCTCCCTTGGCTCCTATAAACTCGAAAATTAAGGGCCCATATATCCAGCGCTCTTTGTTCCACATCCAAACCAGCTAAGCAAACTGTTTCTCGGAAGCGGCGATAAAATGCTCTCGGTGCAGCTTACGCGCAAGCAGAGTTGTAAAACTAATCTCGCGCGAAACGAGTCGCGTCCGAATCGAGGCGAAGGCGGCGCAAAGATTCCAGTAAATCATAACCCTCTTTTTTTTTCTCGCCGAGGAGCCGTATACGAGGAGGAGGAGGAGGAGGGACGTGCGATATGACGAGAAACGGCTGTTAGAAAAAGAGGAAGCGGAGGAAGAGTAACTTTTTCGAGTCGAGCCGAAGTCGAAATATTTCGGGACCGGATGCGTTCGCCTCTTTGCTCGGCCGGAATGCGAGGAAAATAAATAGTCGAACCTTGGTTGTTTTCAATTTTTCTTAGCTAAGTAATTGAGAGTAATTTAGTGGGCAAAGATAACGATAAGTTTTTCAAAATTTATCGCTGATTAGAAGACCAAGTCGATAAGTGAGCGTTTTTCCACTGTAAAAAAAATGAAAAAAGTTACAAGTACATCGTAAAGATAACTTTTTCTCTAGCCAGATAAAGCTAAACGAAAAGTCATCGTGACAAAAAAGCTCCGACGAGGAATGAGAGCACTTTCCGCAAGCAGCTAAACAGATACGACCGAGAACTATCCGGGAATATTTGAAAAGAGAAAATTACACGCGAAAACGGAGCAATGTATGCTCTAGCAAAAGAACGCGGGTCGAGATGAAGAAGCAAGATGCTTCGTGGTACTTTCGGAATGCCAGACACGTACGCCAGACACACACGCCGGCAAACTTTTTCGACACGGCCACGTGTCGTTAACCCCGCCGAGATTTAATTATCCCGGAAAATCGAGGTGTCTCGGGCTTCGCCTATATTTTTCGTCGTGGGAATCTGCGGATTTTTATGAAGCTGCTCGAATTTCGTCCATTTTGGGAGACTCGTGCGAAAAAAGTCTGGCGCCTTTTGGAAGACAAGAATCTTTTAATATTTAGATGACTTTATATACATTGTGGTTCTACTAATTTTTTACGCAGATAACGCTGACCGTGCAGAGTAAAAATAGTCTCTTAAGCGTTATGTTTAGAAACGGCTAATAAAACGTTTCCTGTTTAATCGCTGAATATGAATGAAATTGTTTCATAACATTTAATTGAGCGCATAAACGTTGTAAGCTCTCGAATGCAATGAAACCGCAGATGTTTGCATAATCGCTCGATCGCTTATTAGCATTATGGCCATTGTTTCGGAGATAATGGAACCGATTAACAACGTCCTAGACCTACACACTTCTGCGGTTACAGGGGATCGCGCTCCTCCCGCAGAAATGCAAAGCTATTTTTCCGTGGGCGTTCGGCTGTCTCGTTTTCAAATTAGTTATCGTGCAAGCTGTTGATTGCTACAAGTTACCGAACAATTAACTTGTCATTCGTATTTTGCATTGCTGATGATTTGAAACTCGTGACTTGGTAAAAGATCAGAGGCTCTATCTAATCTTATTTTGTAAAATTAGTTTAAAATGAGCAGTATCAGTTATTTACCGCCTGCAAACCCAAAGAGCATTTCCCCTAAAAGCCAATCTCCGCGAAAACTTTTCCTCTCCCAATGCCGAAGCCATTAACGGTGACTTCTCGGACGAGCGAGCTGGCTCCCATGCAGCTGGCCGCAGATAAGCGTGACAAGTGAATACACCGCGTCGTCGTCGCAGCTTCCGAAAAGGCGCACGTGCACTTATACACCGCCTCCTCGGCGGATAAGCCGCCGCTCGAGTGACGTTATCGAGGAGCACCGAGCGAGATCGGATATTGTGTCAAAGTGCCTTTAATGCGCTACTGGATATTAGCAATTTCAATGGTTTAAACTTAGGTTCTTCGCTTCTTTTGACCACTAGTACTTTACTACGCCTAAAAGATCCATCAAAGCCGGGTATAAACGGCGGGTAGGTAGCCCCTGTCAACCCACACGTGGGAATTCCGGAACGGGCCGATTTCGGGGGTCGGACTCTCGCGCGCGTCTTCACATGCAAATGCCTGCGCCTCGCTGCTCGCGTCGGGGCTAATGGAATATGCAGAGGGTCAGTTTCGTCTTAGGGGAGCGTCTGATTTATCATTCGCGGCAATCAAGTGCGTTTATTGCGCACTTGAGGAGCCGAAGGGACGAGGGGCCGCCGCTTCTTTGTATTGGCGCGCGCGCGGGGATTTGGGGAAGCGGCTTTGGATGGGTTAATTGTTCGCCTGCTTTTAGGTTAATTAGCGACTGGCTTTTTTGGGGCTTTGCGGAGGAAGGATCTTAATGTCCTTAGGTTTCTTAGGTGATAAAAAAAATCGTTTTACCTATTATATATTTTTGCCTTTACCTTAACCAACAAATCTAATCTTTTGCGTAAAAGTTTAACATTAAGCACCCCCTTAAACACGTCCTGCAAAAGCGGCCAATCAAGCCCCGAAACAGCCTAACGACTTATTCCTCGTGCACATATTTGCCTAAGCAAAAAATCAAACTCCCGCGCGCGGAGGCGCGCCGGTTGAATATTTAATAAGCGGTCGAGCGCTGCCGAGGCGCCCTCTAAATACCTCTTTGTGACTCCGGTCCCCGGTAAATCGAATAATCGCGCCCGCCTACATCAAAGCGCGACGAGGACGCCTGGATAAACACGCGCGCACGCAAATTCCGAGGAGCGCGTGTACACGGATTAAAGAGAGAGACAAGGAAATGAAATTTTTTTTTCCAACCTGCTTCCGCACTGTTTGACCGGGAGGGAGAGAGGTGTTTCGTTATGTATGGGGATTAGACGTAGGTAATGCGATGTGAGTGTTTTTGTCTGGAAACGAGGTTTCAAGTCTTTTATTTGGGACGAGGGCTTAATCCGTTTGTTTCGGCTGGCTGCAAGCGGCATCTACGGAGACGGCTTCGACTCGAATGTTAAATCTGCTCCGGAGGCTTTGTTTAACGCAAAGCAGAAATATACGAGATTAAAAATGTTGTTTACTCGAAAAGTATTTAACAACCCTCCCCTCCGGCAGATCAGACAATTAAAGAGGAAAGGACAAGGATAGCGATTACAGGCAGCGGCGACTATGATCCGGGGCTTAGAAATTCGCGCGCGCCACTTTCGGCGCTCCCTCTCGCGCTCTTAATTAATCCCTATTTAGCGGATCGGCTTGTGTCCTGGGGTCGCGCGACGCGTCGCCGGAGGGTGGCGGCGGCGGCAGCAGGGAAGGGTGACGTGCGTGTGCCTTTCTCGATATGTAGCGCCGGCTTGAGACTGTTTTCCCGGCCCGGAATTCAATTCGCCCGCGCGCCATTTGCATTTATACGCTGTTTTTGTTTTTCCGCCCCCGGCGGCTTTGCCAAAACGTCCTGTCTGCCTGGAAATTAGGGGGTGACGAGAGGAACCTGTGTTTTTGGTTATATTTTATGAAGCTGCTTCTAGAATACCATTTAAATCATATTTTTTATGCTTCCAGGTTATACAGATATTTCACGACATTATTACGATTTTTAAAATTCGGCAATTTTTCAAATATTACTGTTTTTAGCAGGTAAGTCACAATTTCTTGTAATATGATTATAATAAATACGTATTTCATTCACAAGTTCCATTGTACTCGACAAGTACCGTTTCCCTTTTATTTACTTTTTATTTCCCTTTCATACACTGTCGCTTGAAAGTTAAAAAAAGCACTTAACGACGACAACGCTCCTCCCGAAATTCATCAGAACCTTAACCTTGAGCAAATACGAAGCCATTCACTCCCCGAGAGAGAGAGAGAGAGAGAGACAAGAAAAGCCCCTCCCGAAAAACAATCCCGAGAAAAGTCGGGGGAGCCTCGCGATTAAGGCTCCCCGCGAGCTTGTTTCGCGAGTTTTTCATTTCGCGCGGACCCTCGACAAAGACGGACGCCCGGCCTTATCTCCCTCCGCAAACTTCTCTCCTCCTTATCGCGCGCGGAAATGGCCGGAGGCTTGATTAAAATTTCGGATGCGCCGCGGAAAAAAGCGCCTGGATACTATATACGCTGTGCTTTAAAGCGATCGTCGGTCGAAGGTTGGACCTTTTTCGCCGTTTCGTCTTCCGGGTGTAAACGACATCCTCGCAGGATGCGAACGCTTGGCCAAGTGCTTACCTGCAACAGAAAGATAAAACTGATCGTTAGTGCCTGGCCGAGGAGATTGTCTTTGAGGGTCAGGAAGGGGAGTTCGAGTCGGGGGCTTTTTCAACCAGAGGGAGCGGTGGTTTTTTTTTTATCTAGGATATTGGATTCTTAACCTTTTCTAAAACTAGTTTATAATTTTCGTCTCAAAATAAATTGTGATAAGATTTCGTTTTAAGCGAGTATTATAGGCGTAAATATTGAGAATGCAGAAGAAAGAAAAGAAAATGATTTGGCAATAAAAGTAGCTCAAGATGCCGTTTAACTTCTGCTAATACAGAAGGCGAGGCTCAATGGGAATCGTAATGCGGTAAGTTACTGCGATGTAAAAGCGAATTTATTAAGTACACGCAGTCCTTATCGCGATATAATAAAGGAACGCAGCTTCCTTGGACACGGGAAATCACTGTGGCGCAGGTAATTCGCGCAGCTTTTACGTCCTCGGCTCGTCGCAGGAAGTTATTAGGTTTTATCTAGTGTTTAGGTCGTAAGGCTGAATGCAGCTGCAGCGGGCAGAGCCAGTTTCCCCGCGGGGAAAGCAGGAAAAATGGAACTTGAAAATCCGGAATCCAGCTTGAATGTTTAAGCGCCCTTTACGAAAATTTACGCGACGCCCATTAAAATATATGAATGCTAATGTTTGCTTTTGTTCCTATCCTTTAGTGGCTGTTTAATGTCTACTTTCTTATAAAATTTAATGAGGGTAAGTGACAAAAGCGCTTTATATACGAACATTTTGAGGTGTTGCATGCAGGAAAGACACTTATGTAAACTTAATTTACATTTAAACTAAATAATAAGGAAATTGAAAGGAGCACTTTAATGATATTGTCGCAAGCGTTAAGCATGTCCTTTAAACAGAAAAACGTTATTTCAATGCTAATCCTCGAAGAAAATCCTTCGTCGAAAAAAAGAGCGACGCACTTTCAACTGAGCCAAGGCCTCATCTCAAGCATATTGACTCAAAATTACATTCCACCCTCCGACGGCCCTCAGCCTCCTCCCGCAAAAGCAATTCCCCCTTTAAACAAAAGCTGCAAAGGGCCACCGGGCTTGCATCTTCCAGCTCCGGGCAAAAAGAAGCGCGGATTAATCGGGAATCGACGAATTGAGTAAGAAGAGGCCGGCGGCCACCCACGGCGGCAGCGCCGCGACAAAAACCGCCCGGCCGCCGCTGTTTATTTTGCGCGCAAAGCAAATGAACGCCGCCCGAAAGGAAGCAGCTTTGTTTCCGAGGAAGTGGAGATGAGGGCTGGAGTTGATTAATTTTTCGCCGGTAATTGAGGGGCTGAGGGCTCGAGTGTTTGATCTATTCGGTTTCTTTATTTGCATTCAAAGCCTGGTATCTTACGGGCCTTTTTCTTTATCCGGCAGTAGTTTTTTTTATGTTAGAATAGTTTTAAAGGAAAAAAGGATAAAAAATCACGAATTTTCATAGTTTAAATACCAATTTGAATATCAAGCAAAAAATAATCTTAATATTATTGCTCTTTTATTACTTCTCTTTCTTAATAAGTCGTCAGATCAAAAGAGCAATTGTTTGGAAACTCGCTTTCGTACTTACTATATTGCTTTAAGCCTGCTTCATATTAATAAAACTTAATTAAAAAAAAATTATATTACCAAGAATTCGACGTTTGTCTTAATTAAAAATATAAAAAGAAGACGCAATGAATTTATGAATATAATTTATTATATTGCAATGAAACTTGCAAGAATTTTTGTACAATAAATAATAAATACATCCCCATAAATCGAAGAGAAAATCGTAAATCACTAGCAACTTCCTAAAATGTTCCTTTTCCGAACTCGAAAGCCAAGACAGCGTAAAAACGGCCCCATACAAATTAGAAAATTAAAGGAAAAAGTCTGGTCCCGGAGCCATGTCGCTTAGCCACGGGAGAGCCACATATTCGTCGCTTGCGCCGAGGGCGATACTCCCCGGGGGTCGCGCGCGCGAATTTAAAATGCAAATCTTCCGGGCTTCCGTTTCGTCGGGGGAATAAAAATGGCCCTGGAAAATTCCGCTTTTCGCGGACGGAGCTGCTCGTCGTGCGCGCATTAAGCGCCGCGATTAATTCCTGTTTAGGTGGCCGCGTCGCCGCTGTTTTTCTTGCTCTGCGCGAGTCGTGCTGCTTGTTTTCGGTGGGGTGCCTGAGTGAGGTTAATTTTCTTTGTTTTCTTTGGGCGAGCTGGTTTTTGCTCAGGATAAAGACGCGGCTAATTCGTGTTTGATAATGTAGAGGAGTGCTCGTGATTTCGGGAGATTTTTCCTGCGAGAAAAACAAATTTTTTCTTTTTCTTATTTAGGAATTAAAATCTAAATCATTCGAAAAGATGATTTGAGAATTTCAAATTTAAAATCAAAAGTCACGACCTTCAATAAAGTTACATCTACTTACTGAATACAAGACACAATTTATTTTCAATATCGTCTTACATTACGTTTACGTGCCGACAAACAGTACGGTTCTTTATTGCAAGATTAACTCACTCCTTCTCGACAATTGTACGGCATGAGCAGTCAGGTAATTGGAATGTCTCGCTTAAAGTGAAAGTATATGGGACTCGTCGCCAATTAGCGGTCTTCATTCGCTAATTAATCCAGCGACTGCCGAGGACAAAAAGGCCGCATACCAGTGACGCAATTAATGGATTCCAATATTTTCTGCGCGTAAGCCTTCATTTTTTTGTTCCAAACTGAAAACTCTGCCTCGCCATATTCGAAGCTTTCGTGTCAACGGCCCGTTCGACATTGGCGTATTAGGCAATGCGGTGCGCTCGAATAAGGCATGATTTTGTTCTTGTTTTGTTTTTCAGATATTGAATCACTAAGTGGATGCTGGATTTAATTAGCGAACTTGAGTGTAACGAGCTTTTTTCTTTTACTTTGAAGCGAGATGAAAAATAAGGCGATTGAGGAGTACAGTATTTTTTTTTACTCATTTCTTCGTGGTACCTTCGTATTAGAGGCGTAAAAGTCGAGTTGCGAATACATTAGCTTAGTACGAAGGTAAATTAATAGCTGCTTGCAAAGAGAATCAATACGTCAAGTAAACGAAGAAATTACATTTTTTAAAGTTAAGCTGTTAAAAAATTAAGAAGGGTGTTGACTCGAAAAAGTATTTTTTTTTTTTTTTTTTTTTTTTTTTTCATTTCAAAAATTACTTTTTTAAAAGAACGGCAAAAACACCAACATGACATCGTAAATCTGCGGCAAAACTAAATTTTTTACTTCTCTCCCGCAAATAATTAAGTAAAACTGGCAGTCCCATTTTAGATTTTATCTCGCGGTCGGTCTCGATATTTTACAGGCGAGCCACGTCCGCGGGACCTATTGTACCTCTCTTCTTCTCGGCGGATCTCCTGATTTAAGGAGGGGCCTGCCGAGAGACGAGGAACACGCTGAAAAGGTCTTGTCGCGCCCTGGGCAAGTTCGTTTTTTAAGATTAATAATAAGGGATCCTCTCGCCTCCGACGTTCCGGAAGCGAGACTTTTCGCCTTTTTTGGACAGTTCTTGAGCTTTGCTCAGTTTTAATATCAATATGCACGAAAGAATTTCTTTGAATCTTTTCATTTAGATGAATTAGTTTACTTTTAAACAGTATTGTACTAAAATTTAGAATAATTACAATTATCAAAGTGATTTAAAATCTTATAATCAAGCAAAATGTGAAAAAGCTGTCCTGAGCAATACATATCTTACAAGTTTTACAGAAACATTTTAAACACTGAAAACTCTTGATAAAAAAAGAACAAAAAAACGAAACGAAATACAAACTCCAGCTCCACGGAAATCTCAATATCCGGCCGGAATGAAAAAAGCTCGAAACTTCTCTCTCCCCACTTGCGATCAATTAGCTAAACTTTTCTTCGCGCTTCTGACTCTCGCCGTCCGTTACTCCACTCGTTTATGCCGCAGCAAAAACTACCGTCTGGCGTTCAGTTTCTGCGAAAAGCCATATACACGCGAACCGAGGAATTTACGAAAGGCGCGATAAATCGGTTTTCACGACTTTGCCAAAGAAGAGAGAGAGAGGGAGAGAAAGTAGATGAAGTTTGCGGGACGTCGCGCGAGTATGTCGCGAATCGCTGAAGAAGTATGAGTATCGATCCAGGGAATTTTGAATAAGGAGAGTGTTGAAAGCTAGAATGGCTTGATTCGTTTGAAATTCGATTTAAAGAGCTTGCAACTTTCTTGAAACGAGTGATGGAGGTTTACGAGGATGAATTGATTAATTGTAATTGATTGACGATTCATTTTTACAGAATTTTTAAACAAATTGTGAATTTCTACTGACCTATCATTGTAATAACTTTGAGCATAAAAATACGCTTTCACTCCCTTAAATTAATTATTCTTGCATACTAATTACTCGCGCTTCCTAACGACTTGGCAGTTTTGAAATTTTTGTGCGAATTACTCGTAAAACTTAGCAGTTAGAAATCGTAAATATGATTACAAATCGTTACGACCATGGTGCCTACCCTGGAAATGAATAATGTGCGAGGAAGTGTAAAAAAAGAGGGGTAAAAATGGAGAAAGACCCCGTAACAAACATAAAATGTCGAGATTTATAGGAGAATTAAGGGGAAGGCAAATGAAAAGAAGAAGAGATTAACATTTAAATTCTCGCACTTTTGACAATCGTTCGTGAAAGCTTTTTTTCACCAAATATATAAACTTTTTATGTACTTTTTACTTTTCATTCGACAAAAATATGCATTGCTGCTTAGCGCCATCTCTTATACGTGCATGCTTCTCGAATTCGTTTCTGTATTAAAATGACAAATACAGTCCTCTTATATGAAGCAGACCAAACCAAAATAAAAGAAAAACGGTAAGCCCCTGATGTAAAAGGGTCTCCAAGGCAGACTTTTCGGCTGCTCACATTCGTTTAGGTATTGATAATTGTCGCGATAGCGGCGCCGCTTTCCCGGCGTGTGCTCGATAACGGGCTTATTTCTCTCCTCTTTTCTCCCCCGTTTTTTTTACGCGAGGCGCAATCGTCGCAGATCAGGTGAACGTCCCATTGACGGCCGCGTTCGGACGTAATCTCCTGTTTATTTAGCGGTTTAGCCCGTTAAGATAAACCCCCGACTTAATACGAAAATCGGCGGCCCTGAGGATTATCAGATGTAAAGATATTGCTATCCCGGGAAAATGTTAATTGACTGAATATCAACGAAATACTGGATTTTAATTAAGTGGGCATGAGAGTGCCTGCAACTTTGTTGGAGTTGCCGACTGGATGGGTTTGTATGCTTTGCGGAATTGGTGCCGGAGTCGGTAGCTTGGTAAAGACTCTCACCTGAGAGAAAGAGATTAAAGCAGGTTACTTAATGTGTAGATTATAACTTTTATTTTTTATTCGATGAAATTGGAATATTTTTAAGGCCTAATAGAAAATGCTGAGATTGATTGAAGTAAAAGACATCTTTGCAGCATCTTTTACATCTATTTAAAAGTTAAATAATTTTATGGGGCAATAAATGCTAGACTTATAAATACCTTTACGCTCTAGTTTTTAGCGCAGTTTCCAACTAATAAAACTTTATATTGCAAAGAGCAGTTTTAAATTTAACCTTCGCTCACTGCACTTACAACCAAAGTTCTACCCATCCACAAACTTAGCTGACAACTTAATCATTTGAAAATTCAATCTCGTCATTCCATTAATAATTAGATGATTCTGGATGTGGGGGATTTAAAAGTATTCTGACAGTTCGCTAATTTTTTCTATAACAGAGGCTATATATAGATTGAGCAAGTAAAAATTCTTAAAATTTCGCTTTCAAAACACGCGAATATAGCTCGAAAAACTGGCTGCGCTCGGAAGCGAACTAGTCGGAGCTGCATCGGCCGTGGCCTATTTGTGCGTCCGCGCGTTCGTATTGCGTAATACGCATTACACCGATGCACGCATACCTGATGGATAGTAATACAATGAAAGCCTATCTATAAGAGCTATTAATTGGAAGCCGAGAGTGGTCCCAAGTAGGAAGCTTGTTTTGTGCTTTCTTCTTTTAAGACTAAACTTATTTCATATCATTATTTTGAGGTTTAAGGTTATTATTATTAGTACACAGGTTTAAGATATTTCAGGAAAGATATGAAACTTTTTAAAAGTTTGTTTTGGTGCTTTATATATAATCCATCGTATAATACGCTCAAGGAT
Source organism: Ormyrus labotus (assembly GCA_035582975.1). Classification (NCBI taxonomy): domain Eukaryota; kingdom Metazoa; phylum Arthropoda; class Insecta; order Hymenoptera; family Ormyridae; genus Ormyrus; species Ormyrus labotus. Next base: position 24,951 of record JAWWEO010004893.1, read on the forward strand.
TTTTAAGTAATTAAAACCTATATAGTCTTTTACGTTACTTTAAAAAATGTATAAATACAATTTTTATTTTATAATGAAATCTATCTTTTACTTTTACATATTTTGAACTAAAATATATTTGGGTCAGTACTGAATACTTTATTCAGGTCAAAGCAACTGAAAAAGCGCAAACATTTTGTTCTATCGTAAAATGTACACAAATAGATGGTGTTTTCCGTTTTCCGTTTTCCGTTTTGTGGCAAACTGAAAAGGACTTTAAAGAACGAGCGAGCTTATTTAGTCATTTATCGGTCGGCTTGTTATATTGTTGTACGTTTTGACTCATCATCGACGTTCATTGCGAGAGAAGAAGTGTGTTAAGGACCTCTTGTGCGCATGAATTGATTAAAATAAATAGCAATTGTTGTGTATTTTGTAAATATTTATAGTGGAAATGACGCGTCGCGTTATATTCACACTTGCTTAAATGAATTAATAAGTTTATTACTATTTCTTGCAAGTTCTTGACAAAGCTCTATAAGAAAAGGAAAGAAAGCTACACCTAGCGATCTGTAAAACAAACGAAAACTCTTTGGAGGAAGAGTACTCTTGACATGTAACACACTCGTTACCTTACATAATGCTGCATCATCTCGAGAAAAGCAGCTCGAGCGCATCCGAGCTCCTCCCAGCATTAATTAACCCATAGATCATACTCTCCCCTCGAAAGCAGCGAAAAAGAAAGGAAAATACAGCGCTTAGATCCTTCCAATTACGCTCCGTACTTCCTTATACGACGGCCATTAGCTGCAAAAAGCCGCTGATTTCTTAGCCCCGAGAGCTCTTCCTCTTCCTTTTTTTTTCCCCCCTCGTATCTCGGCTTTTACTTATTCCCGGCTAAGGTTTCGCGCCGCCGCCGTCGCCGCCGTCGCCGCCGCTCGTTTGCACCTGCACGCAAGAAGTGTCGGCCGGAAACTCTGTGTAGCCAATTAGAACTCCTCGCGGCCGCCTCTGCGAGTATGGAGACGTTCGAAGGAATAGGGCGTAGGTTATTGGGACTTTTTCTGGCGAGCTCTTGTTAGAGGAAAGTTTAAGCTGCTCTTTCTCAGGGGGTCTTGAAATTCTGTTCAATATGTTCAACATGAAAGCTTTGAAATTGCCAGTAAATCGTAATATTTATACTTAATGTGTATCATAATAGAAACTCAAACAAAATTTTAGGAGTATCTTCAGAAAAGCAATAAAGATGATCGCATTTCATGGTAGATATTTTTCGAGTCTGCAGAAGCTATAAACTAGAAAAATTCTTAGAACGTAAGAAGCCCAATAAAAAGCGTAGGGAGTAACATAAAAGTAGAGTTTTCTTTTTACTCCTATCGGAATTAATTTATCGGCATTCTATAAAATCGATCGCGCACCAAAACGTGCGCAAAGAATTTTTCGCTCGAATTACTGAAAAACCTGCTACACCCGATGAAAATATCTTTTATGCGCGACTGCGAAACTGAATTTTTGTATAATTCGATAAAAAAAAAGTCCGATATCGAGTAAAAATTCTTGGAAAATTGTGTTGTTGGAAGGGTAAACGTTTTACGAGGAAATTCTCCGCGGCTGGCAACGGACGATTGAAACTTTTTGTCTTCCGTGGCGACAAAAGTTCTCTAATGCAATCAATTAAAACAGTTATTATATAAAAGAGGTCAGAGGAAGCAAGTCGGCGCTCTATCGATTCGGTCGACGTTAATAAATTCATTGTTGGATCTGGTCATTTTAAGGGGGAATATTGATTTAAAAATGGGTTCTTCAATAATAGAAAGAACTTTATTAAACATTAATGCAACCCAGCCGATGTTATATAAATATCCAAGAGATTATTTGCTAATGGACAAGCATTGTTTCATTCGATAAAATCTAATCGATACGTTTCTTTTCCTTTGATGAATGTTGGGAGATTTTAAATTTACAACGTCAATTTCATTAAAAAGATTTATTTACTTAAATGAAATAAAGCTTGAAGTCTCTTAACAGATTTTGATAATTTTGATTAATAACTTGAATTAAAATCGTTTAATAGTTAATGAAAGAATTTATTTAAGGAAAAGCACTTGAAATGCCCTTATTTGAATTCCGGTTTATGTTTTAATACTTCGTCCAAGACTTGCACCAGCAAGCTCAAGAGGCCAGATTCGCACCTAATGCAAGCGTAAATCACGCATCCCCTCTTTCGAGAGGGGAGGGCTTAGCATCTCCCTCTTTTTTCGCTCGCTTACCGGTCGCCGGCGATAAACGATAGCGCGCTTGGATTCCACTCGTTCGCTCGCTCTTTTTCGCTGAGCCCGATTTCTTAATTTTTTTTTTACCACGAATTATACGATTAATTACTGCCTGTCAATTGGTTCAATGCTTTTTCAGGATTTTTCAATAACGCGTATAATACATTTTTTTATTCAAAATTTTAATTAATTAACTTTAGCTTTATTTTATAGTTATTAGTTCATTGAGAAATATCGATGTCGGCATGCATACATTTCCCTCTCAATTATTGTGTAGTTTTGCAGATATAACTGAGTTATGTGCTTGTTAACGTGTCAGTTATTCTATAAAGTCATTACTCGGTTGTATTGCTGACATAAAATTCTGAAGTACTGTTTCCAATTTTCAATTGGATAGAAAGACAGTTTATAACTTCGTTTTAATGTGATTAACGATATTGTAAGTGAAGTGAATTAAAATGCTGTATTTCTAGGTTTTACAGCGAATTTAATCATCTCTTAACTAATCTAATGACAAGCCATCGTTAGTTGAAGTGGTCTTTGAAGAATTTATTCAAGAATCGTTATATTTAATCAGGAAAAATACTCTTTTGCAAAAGCTCTCCAGATTTCGAACGCTGGCTAAACCCAATGATCGAGCCAAACTGTTTTCCACCGCGAAGCACCTCCAAAAGCCAAAAAGCTCATCTTCAATCCCCGGCGCGCCAAGACAAAAAGCGTCCTGCGCTATTAATCGGCCCGTGGCGACTGTGGGGGTTGCGCCGGGAGAGAGAGTTCCTTCCCAGAAATAATAAAGCCGCTGCTTGCCGGGTAAAGCCGGCTTTTACGAGTGCGCTAGTAATTCGCTCCCGCGCCTGCGCGCCGAGCTTAATTGCGTAATAATTTAGGCGCGCACGCGCACACCTCTGTGTACGCTCCGCTTTCTCTATAAATATGGCGCGCTGCTTTTTCGGGCTTTTCCGCGCGGACACTACGGCTGCTTCCTTGTCGGAGCTTTATTGCGTCCGCTGGATTTCGGAGACTGGCAAATTGTTGAGTTTTAGAATTGCGTGTTCGCGGTTTCTTTATGAACGTTTAATTATACATTACTTACAAGTCCTTTAACCTTTAGAGGAGGGATTGTGGGTGCGTTATCAGCTTAAAAAAATGCATAAAAACGGTATCTTATATCATGGATTGATGATGGGTAAAGTGTCGATCACGGGTTGCGTCAATATATTGGCTGTCCCGTCCTCTAAAGGTTAAATTGAAATGTAATATTTTTATAAAATATATATATATATATTTGTTAAAGTATTTAAGTTAGAGATTGTGAGGTTACTCCAAAAAACTCCTTTTGGTCTCAATGTACTTTTTAAGAGAGTTTTATATTTTACAAAGAAGCACTTAAACTAAAGCAAAAGATAATTAAGTCTTATGTAAAAGGCTTTTTACATCTTCTCGACTGATTTTGCAAAGAAACCTCATTGCCGAACGCGACATTACCATCGGTAAGCCAATCATTGATTAATTTCGAAAGGCGAATCTCGAGCGGCAGCTCTCGTAATAGTTGATACTCACGCGTCGTTCTTGCGTGCGCTTGTACGCTAAATCACAGCCACGCACAACACACAGCCATCGGAACGCGTAATTATCCGGCCCCTGCTCGCTAAATCAACACTTGCCGCGCGCTCTATTCGGCCCAAGATCGGCTGTACGTGACGCGCGAAATCACCGTCGGGGCTTCTCATTTTCAGCTGATTAAAAGCCGGAGCTCCTTAGATGAATAACGGCGCGCGACTTTGCTTTATATTTGTTGCATATTGCGCATTTATTAATCCGATTCCGGGGTTTAACTCGATTCAATGCCTCCTTTAGCTGGGATAGTTGAATTTTATTCGGTCTTACTGGAGTAAATGCGCTGAGCTTCACGACATGCATGAGGTTTATTAAATCTTGATTTTAGCTTTTTTATAGAAATTTATGAATAATTTAGATGTGCTGAGCCGCGAGGATTGAGCTTTTAATTTTTCTTTCAATAGGCGCAGTTTGTAGGTAACACCGGCTGTAATTAAAGTTACAGGCAATTTCAAAGTTTAAATGCATTATTAATGATCAGATCATTTTAGATGCAGATAGTATTTTGCCATTCAGAATGTTATTACCTCAAATTAACTGAAACGAATGCGGATGGCATCGATTGAGCAATATATCTATTTTCGTTAGATAATAAATAGCACTTTTTCCTCCCTTTTTGCAAAATTAGAGGCATTAGAAGCGTTTTACATTTAATTTTGATAAGAATTAGCAGGCAGTTTAGAATCGGCATTAAATTTTAACTTGATACGCAGCCGCTCAGTCGGCTATCGATTTACGCGGCAAGCTTTAGCTAGCGCAAGAAATATTTATCGAGTCGTTGACGGAGGGTGCATCGCCGAGTGCCGCCGGAGGTTCTTCACCTCGACCTGCGCTCGAGAGTCTTTCCGAAGAAAGACCGCGAGTTTCGCAAAAAGGGAGGATTTGTGGTCTGGCGAGTGAGTAAGTCTGTGTGCTGTATGCTTTCTGACTTTCGGTGAGTTGAAGCGCTGGCACCGTTCAAAAGAGCAGCTAGCTTTTCGGAATATTTTCCAATTTCCCAGGTAATCCGAGTTCTTTTTAGTCGATTAAAACCTTGTATTTGGCATTAAAAGTAAATAAAGAAACGTTGAACGGCTTTTTAAATTTCCATAAAATTAAAACTCAATTTAAGTAATGCTAAAGCTAAATAAATTCGCCAATTAAATTCCGCGCAGCCAGCATTAATTCCTTTTGATTAACAACAATTTCCATATTAAACCGAGGCGCCCCGCGAGCCAATTACCATCCATAAATATGCATCAAGATATCCCTCATTTTTAATTAATCGGCGCGCGAAATAAAGTACCCCCCCAAAAAAAAATATCAATTATTTAACGGGCGAGCGGCTCGGAAAAAACGCACGGAATCCTGCGGGGTAAAGTGCGAGGCGCGCGATGGATCGGCCGATAATATATTTGACGCGCGGCGAGAAACCGGTCGACAAGTGCGATAATCGCCGCGCGGCGTCTTCTTCGATCGCGCAACGTGTCATTACAGCTTTATATTGTTGGCGCCGCTGCCGCTGCCGATTATCCGTCGGAGGCGATCTGTGTGCGCAGGGCTTAATTAAGAGCGAGATTAATCGCGTAATTGCCACCTTGATCGCTGATTTTTGGCGCGAAAGGAGGCTTGCCGGCGCGGTGACAAAGTGGCTTTTTTCATTGACGAATGCCGACTACTGGAATTCTGCGTAAGCTACAGGTTACTTACTATATATCGTATTTCTCGAGTGACTAGTTGCCGGTAATGAAGATGGCTTTTTTAAGTAGATTCAAGATCGAATGCTCTTTTCACGTAAAAGGAATTATTCTTTTATCAAGCCGTGAAATCGTTTCACTTTTTTACAATCGAGCAGGCCAGATAAAACATAAATTTATTCACTAATTTACAAAAGATTATTTATTTGGGCTTGTTGAATAATCAATTACAAAAGATAATAAATTGAAATATTTGTTACGCAGGAATAAAATTACACGGTTTCGATCATAAATTCATAAAAATACAGGAATGCACCTTTTTCAGTACGTAATAAAAGTATCAGTGTTTTAGTTTTTGTCAGCTTCATTACCGAAGCTGGGGGCAAAAAATGCTTAGTTAATGAAAGGTTTTTATAGCGTATCAGAAGAACATTCTCACGTGTAACATAAACGCGTGACATAAACAAGCTTCAGTTGACGTGCATACATGATTCGCGGACGTAAATCATCGAAGCGCAGCCTTACAGTTACACGCTTTTTCCAGCATGAATAATCTTTCATTTTTCAAAAGAATTTTACAACGACTCTATTTACATATTTTCCATTTTCGCTCGGAGTTTACCGCATGTATAAATAAATTTTCTATTTTTAGTAGTGCATTGTTTTGACTTTCGACTGCTCTTTTTTTTTTTTAATGCAACTTTCGAATTTCGTTCAAAAACAATTTGTTGAAACATAAACTATTCTTTGATGCAATTCCTAACCCAAGAAGCACCTTGCAAATTAATATTTCTGAAACCCAAAGCTCTACCTTTCACTTACCCTCAACTAATTATCTGCAAAAGGTCCTTAAACCTGCCAGCCCTTAAATAAAAAAGCAGCAGCCCAAGATAAAAGAATCCTTCCGTCCCTCCATTACCTTTACCCTTTAATAATTAACCGATCGGCAGCAAATTTCCATTTCAAAAAAGCGTCGGCGCAGCGAGCCTTCATTTTCCCATCTTTCATCTCTCGGGGCCCTCCTTTTTCGGCGGGCTTTTAAGGACGAGTCGAGGCGATCCTTTCTGTCGGCGGTCGGATGCGCCGGAATCTCGCGGAGGATCGCCGCGACGAATCTGGTAGGCGACGGAGTGAGAGGGGATTCTAGGGATATCTTCTGGTTAATACGCTTTTTCATGTGGAGGACCGGGGCAGGTAGATGAAAAGATCAACTTTTGCACGAAGATGTATCGTACATAAAATAAGCTTTTTCAAAGGGAATAATTAGTTTATTGAAATTTATTTCATCCAATCAGAATATCGACGAAAGTTATTTTTTATTCGCGCTTGGATAAAATTCCCCGTTTTATCATAAAGCACAAATTTCGAAATAGAAGTAAACCCTTTTACGAGGACGATCTCGAGCATACAGACAGCCGACTCTGATTGCAGCCCGCCTCGAAAACCGAGGCTCAGTTTTCAATTTCCGTCTCGGGACGGCGGCGGCCTGCACAGGTGTGCGTAATGCACGTCGGTGCGCGCGCAGCAGGGGGAGGTGGATGTGTATATACGCGGGGAGCCTAGAATGTGTCCTTGGGCCGCGGTGCCGTTGACCTTCCCCCCCGAGCCGCCGCCGGTCGCGGCCGAGATGCGCCGACCAGAACTCTGCAGCGCGATGCACCGCGAAGACTTTCGGAGGATCGGGCTCTGGCTTTGATGCTGGCTGCCGGGCTTTTTAATACTGCCGGCTTTCGATCGCGTTTCGTTCTTGAAATCTTTCATTAAATTCGCTTGGGCAAATTTACCGAGATGGAGGCTTTTTTAACATGAGCGTACGTGACTGTTGCCGCAGCCGCCTTTGTTTGATCAAGTGTGCTAATATAAATAGTCGGTATGTTTTTAGAACGGTAGGATATGTACTAAAGGGTAAATCCAATATACAAAATATTGATTTCGAAAAATAGCTGAATTTTACAAAAATATTGTTTTAAACGATACGCGTGTTAACCCATAACTGACTCCAAGTTATCTAATTGTTTGAGCCGAAAGAAACATTAAGAATCTTTGGTTCACCGATGTCATTGCAAACAGTTCATCCAAAGCATATCCCCGAGCCCCACCAAGTGCAGCGCGCGTTACATAATACTTAACATAAATACATGCAGAAACTAACGCCGAGACAAAAGCCAAACGAGCCAGGGCCTTCGCGGCGATCGCATTCATATTCGCACCCCGCGAGCGCGCCGGCAATAATAATCGCGCACGCACACACCCGCGGCAAATAATGGCGCATTCATGCGGGACTCGATGAAATGCATTCATATTCATCCGCCGATTATGAATATGTATATGCGTGCGAGTGTCGGAGAGCCGAATTTCGGATGCTGTCGCTGCTTTTCGAGAGCTTTTTCTTAGTTCGGAGCCAAGCAGTCGATTGTGATAAATTGATACGCGCGGAGCTGTGAAAGAATATAATTTTCAATTTTTTGATAATTACATGTGTATTACACCCGCCAGCTTTCGGCCGAGAGGACAAAGTTCCATTGACCCGAGCTAAAAATCAACAAACAATAAGTTAAAAGAGAGACGCGTTGACCGGCTCACTTATTCGCATGACTCATGCCTAAAGCGAGCCCGAGCCGTAATAAAGACGGCTACATTGCCTAATCAATTAAGAGAAAACGGGGAGCCGCTCGGCGCGGCGTCCCTCCGGCAAGACATCGAAAATCCGGCCAATTTGCATTTGTTCGAGCGGCCGTTGCATATGCAACGTACAGGCCGTCGTTAAAAACAGGGGGTATGATTTTCTCCCGGAGATGGAGCGCGGCTCCTAACGTAAGCGAGTGGGACAATGGAAGAGGTTGCAGTCTAATGAATTTCTAATTCGAATTGTAACACAATGAAGTTTGCCAGCAGAGGTGAAAATCATGAGACTTTGTGAACGTTAATCAGTAAAAACGTATTTATTAAGTTTATATTATCTATTAACTATCTAAAAAACGATAAAAATTGAAAACTAATTACAGCACAAATTTCGCAATATAAAGTTTAACCGAACTACTACTACTTCGTACGAGTGTGACCTTTGCTAAAAACTTGACTAAAAAATCACGCATGCCTACAGTATTTTCTCGAAAAGAAAAAAGCGCACGAACTTATTAATAACCTCTCCCGTAAGCCAATCAAAACACATCGCTCAACTACAAGCAGCTCCTTGCTCGAATGATCGATGAGACTATTTAGCATTATAAAAAAGGAAGCCTCGAAAGAAGCGACAGCGGTGCGTCGTTTACCTCGAGATCGATCGTACATCGCGGCAATTTTCGCGCGCGGCGAGCTCAACTTTCGCGTGTCGGCTTTTCCGGCCGACTGCGCATGCGTGCCCGATACGCGAGCTTTATCGTTATTTATCGCTAGCTTAGGAGCCGCCGAACTTTATCGATGCTGCCTTCAATAAAAGCCCCGTTAAGCGACGCTAAAGCGAGAGCCGCTGATATCGGGATGTTTGCCTTTGCGTTTCTTTGCTTTTCTCTTTTATTTTTCTGCCCGGGGGAATTTTGCGAGACGATAGAGAGGCTTTTTTTCGAGTCGAAGCGGTTAATTAATGGTGTCAATGCTTGCGCATTGTTTCTAATGAGAGCGCGGAATATATTAAATGAGCGTAAACGCAAATAAGGACTTGTAATGCGCATACATTAAAAGAGCAGTGCATTCTCGTTGAGTTTTCGAAGGAGTCATTTTGTATTTTCTCATTGAACTTCTGTACATAAGGCAGGTATAGTCTTATTTACTTTTGTCTTTTCAAGCATACATAAACTACATTTATATGCATAAAAGTTTTCCAACAGTGACAACCTCCGAGAACTCAATCGGTGAAATAAATAATAAGCCGATGATTCTCCGCCCATAGTTTACAACGCAACAGAATCTGCCGGGGAATATTAAGCTGTAAAGGTGTGAAGGCGTTTATGAGCCGCGCAAAAATTATATAACCTGTAGCCGCATGTCTATATGTCGGTAATTTATTGTGCGGTATAAGCACATAGCTCAAAGTTATTACTTCCTCTAGGATTCGCGCAAGTTTTCGCGTTGAGCTCTGCTTTCCCACGTCTATTAATCAAGTTATTTAAAAATCGTGTTTTCTAGCTTACCCGCCATTTATTGCGATTGATGTAAACATACCTGAAACAGAAAAAATAAGAAATTGTTAAATTAACGCTTAAACCTGTGATTCTAATTAATAATTTGGCATTGGAAACAATAATCAGAATGGAAATAGATTTCTGTTAAATTCAAGAAAATCCTTAAAAAATGATTAATCGCCTTTTGAATTATAAAATCCAAACTGTAAATGCTCCCATTACTCTCAAAGTAGTTGGGAGGTACAAATTCGATGATAAAGGCTCAGAATCCACTTTACATATGCGATCTGCGTGATATACGAAACGGGGATCAAAGTCCTCGCGATAAATCCAAACTCCAAGCTCATTGGTATGCAAAGAGCAGAAAGGATGTAACGAATCGCGACATCGTGTACTCCAATTTCCCTGTTTCACCGCAGTCGTCCACACTCTGACGCAAACTTCTCCCGCATTCTCCTTCTACATCCACTACATCAATTATGCGCGGCAGACTTTTTTTCTTTCGTTTTAGAATCCTTTAGAAGTTGCTCTTGGAGGAACTCTGTAGTTTTTTTATAAAACGCAGTTGGAAAAAATAGCGATTATCTTTGCAGAGGCCATCACAGTTGACTAAATAAGCTGAAACTTCACATTTTAACTCTTTCAACTTTTTGAAGCCAGAAAAATGACTATGTAAGAAACCTAATAAGAAGCAATATACATATATATCCATCGGCAATATATCGTCTTAAACATCTAATATAGCCCTAAAAAAATTGGATACATTAATGCACGGAAGAAAAAGATTCACTACTGCAAGGATTGAATCCTCAGCAAATACACAAAACGGAGGCGCAGTCCTTTTCTAACCATTAAAACGACGATTTCTCACTGTCGTATTTCGCGAGTTTATTCCCACTCTCGGCGCATAAATCCAGATGCTGCCAATTTAAATAGCGCGCAGCAGCCCGACCGAGGAATGCAATTAGCAATTACCGATTGAATTATGCGAGCCGCTGGCATATCGATCGCGTGCTGGGATCGCCGATGCGTGAATCCGTTCCGAAGTGCGTATTGTTGCGCTGCTCTGCAATATCGGCCTGGGAGTTTCGCGTAATTGTCGCGATTTCAGAGTGCGATGCTTTTCCTTTCTTTGCGGAGGAGGAGCTAGCCTTGGGGCTTTTGCGAGTTGCGGTGGAAAGTTGATTAGTTTCAGATCGATCTGATCAGATCTAAATTCTTCTTGTATATGAAAAAATTGTATCATTCTTGTCGTGCCCTTTGACTGACTGAATCGAAAAGTTCACAGCAATTTTTCATAAGTTTAAAAAAGATCAAATGCTTCAAATTATTACTCGCAAATTATTACTTTAGGATTCACATAGTACTAGATGAGTTATCTTTAAAATTTATTCACAATTATACTTTTCTACGCCAAATACAGATTAGTAATAACAATTACTTAAATGACACAGTTAGTACATCACCAAGTCTTTTAAAACTAATGGCACACCTAGAAAAGTCTGTAATACCCTGGTATTTTAATTTTTTCTGTGAATGTATAAAACCGTTAATATAATGGAATACTTGTAGTGTTAAAGTAGTTTAATAAAAACTGCCGTATCGTAAATATATATATTTAACGTATTTGTTAAAATAATTTCTGTTATTTCACAGCTAAAAGAACATAATAATTCGTTTTAAAAAAGTGGTAATCCCCTGTATCTTCATCCGAAAGCATTCAAATTTTCAGTCGAAAATACCGTCTCTGTAAACGTCGCTTTACGTTTGAAAATTTAAATGCCGTTGCAACAAAATATTCACGTAAATACGCTATTCGCAGAAAGAAATTGAAATTCCATTCATAAAATAATCAAAGCTTAATCCTGAAATAGCGGCGTCAGGAAGAGGATTTCGGCAGAGCGGCGATTTCGATTTCGCTATGAAATCAAAGTTGCATATTTGCATGGTGTCGATGCGGTCGTTGCTTCCTCGCTGCTCGTATTACGTGCAATTATTCAGTTGAAATACGTAGGTACTATAATGCGTATAGTGAGCTGGGACGAGGTGGTAACTATAATTCGAAAATGTACGAGAATTGCCGCACTGAAACACTCGATATCTAGCATTTCGTTTGATATTTTTTATTTATAATTCCAATAAAAAGTGAAAAATGACAAACGGAAATTTTGTTCTACAATAAATCTATAAACCAAAAATATTTTACTTTTTGCATTTATATTGTGAGTAAATTAAATTTACAAATATTTGGATGAACTAAAAGAAATTTGCAAAACAAATATATATTTTTAAAATTTTATTTGGCCTTCCCTACTTTTAACATAAAAAATTCTCTTGAACCTCGAAAGGGCTGAAATTATTATCCCCACATCAGCGTGAAATTTCCGGCGATCGATCGATAGAGCTACGCAATTAATCCTGGCTTCCGCGGCGAATATAAAAGCTCGCCCGATTAACGACTTGCGGCGGAGGAATTAATAAAGCTTTCGATGAAACACGCGCAATCAGTAAAAATCTGGGAGCTTACGCTCTGCCGTGCGTTAATGCTCGTTAAAATGCATGCGATGTAGCCCGAGTTTTTCGTTTTCGGCGGGGAAACGCGCGAACGATTTATGCTGCCTGTAGTTTGTTGAGTACGGACTGTTTTCCCAGGACGTGGTGTGAATTCAATCACATTTTTTTTAATTAGCTGCAATCAGCTTAGCATATTTAAAGAAAAACTAAAACTATATATTTTCTAAAGCGATGGAACACTCTTGAAATTCAGCAAAATCTTTTAAAATTATTTTTAATAGAACAAGTTCGAAAACCTGTTAAAAATAGAGCTCTTTTTTTAGCAGCAGTATAATCTAAACAAACCAGGCAAGCACTAGTAAGGTGCTCTCGCTTATTGCCCGCGACGTGGAAATCAATGCGGATTATCGTTTTTTGCTCCACTTGTTCGCTCTCTCGCCTTGAAGCCGCGCATTATAAAACGGTGCGCGTGATTACGAGATATCTTCGCGATAATGAGACGAGGCGACCTTGCCGTGAATGGCGTTTTCTGCACTCGAGCACGTAGTCCTCGCGGGGAAACAATGCCGTGTGATTTATGCTTTATTCACCAACGTAACTTTCAGATTATCATCTTTCTGCACTCGTGGAAATGATTTTTTTCTACACAAAATAACTAACTATATTATCAATGGCTTAAGCTGAGAATTCTTGCTAATCATAAAATGTATTTATCGTTTTGTCAATACGACACATACATTTCAAATTTTTTTTACATCAAAATGGAAGAAAATGTGTCCACCACTCTGCCTAATTCATTACTAACCGCATTCGATTACTAAGAATAGCTTGAAATTATAAGATAATCGTTCCATTGAAAAATAAAAGAGAGAGCTTCCTTCTTATAACCCTTCCATCCACCACTCTCCTCCGAAAAAAGTCACCAGCAAATAGATCCTAAATAGTCGTCTCCATCCAGCATGAAAATCCAAACTCAGCGTATATAATTCAATTGGAGCGCACTCGACTCTTTGAAAGTAATTAAAGCACAATGACGCTCACCCTTTTCCACCGACAAGACTGTCGTCTCTTCTCGCGCGAAAGCGATTTTCTTTTTTACGAGCGCGCGGAGGGGCTGAGCTCGAGAGAATCAGTCAGTCAGCTCTCTCTTCGATCCCTTCGAGACTCGCGTCCCTTCGAGTGCGGTCGGAGAGACGGATTCACCCTACTGTGTGATGGGTGTAAATTAGTGGAGATGTGGGTAGTGATGAGGTTAAGAGCGCTGATTTTATTGGCTCCGCGCATTTTTTTTCCGAGGGAGCAAAGGTTGGAGATTAGGAAGAATGGGAGAACAAGGTCTGATCAGTCGATTTTGTCAGGCCAATTTCGTGTCAATTTTTGGGCGAATTTAGAAGGGAATTGGACCTTAATGCATCCAATGACGTAGAACTGCATAAATAACATGAATTTAAAATGTCATTTATTTTCTTAAAGGTTGTTTCAGGCTTAGATAACGTAATCTAAATTGATTACGTCGACATAAAAAGAAAATTAAAGGATATTGAAAAACTGTTGAAAGAGAATTCTGACAGCTTTTAGATTAGATATGTTATCGGCTATCGACAAATCAAAAAAAGCAGCTCAAAAATACGCACCGTAGCTTTTTAAAATCTTTTCTATTAAATATAAAATACTATAACTTCTTCTATTCCAATTCAATAATACTCAACAATCAACGACCTTGAGCTTCAGAAAACAGAAAGAAAACCTCTCCAACTATTCGTTAAAGTCTCCAACTCAAACAAACACCGCGACTCTTTCTATTCCCTCCTTTGGGTCAGCAACTGCTCCTCTGCGCATCCACGCATGCTCCGTTGCCTCATATCGACTGACGGTTAACTCCGGAGGTCCTTCACCTCGGTTCCGCTGCCCGATTGACGCGACTATTAATTTTGATGGATTCTAGAGCGAATATTATTCCCACGTATTATGGCGCCGTAATCAGGGATACTGGAATATTGCGCCAAGAGTGGATATTGAATTTATAAGGTGATGCTCAGCTGTGAAGGTGAATGGGCTGCTGGATTAAGCTTGTGCTTGTGGATGATGCTGGCATAATGATTTTATATCGAAGGTATTGACCTGTTAAATATGTTGGCTGTTTTAAAGAAAGTGGGATATATTATTGCTGAAAGCATGTTGTTATTTAATATGTAGTAATATTTTATCAGCTCATCAAATAATAACAGAACACCATCATTTATAATTTGGACATTCAATTTTTAAAGGCCTTCAATTCACTCGATTTTTCATAATATAATCAATTAGAATGGGTGCAGCACAATAAGCCATTATCTAAAACTAAAGGTTTATTAATTAATTCCTTAAAACCATCAATAAAAATCATAATTTGGAACTGAATTTAGAACAGAAGTTACTCACCTACACAATGCGTACAAAGTTTTTTATATAACAGAATAACAGTGGTTTGTTAATTCGAACCTATGAATTCGGTAGTACTACTTGAATTTGATTGACGCTCATGTTTATTATTTACATTAGCCGTAGTCCAAAATGACTACAGAAACGATACAAATCAATCTAGAACTGTATCCTCTGCCTCGTTTGAAGTTTAATTGCGAGAGGGACGAACTAATCCAAAAGGGTGGAAGCTCGCACAGAGCACTTTCGGATTAAAGCTTACCAGTGATGACAATTAAGCCGTCATGAATTTCTGAATGGTCATTCCGAAAGAATGCAAATTTGATAAAAAAACACGCGAAATTTGGGCTTATGCGCGCGGCGTCGGAACCGTAAAAATGTAAATGAACGGTTAGGATGAATAAAAGATACCATAACTTTTGTGAAGTATGGCCGCTTTGTACAAACGAGGAGGAGGAAGCGCGAGGGATGCAAGCGAAACTTTCCTCTCGTAAATCTTTGCTCCCTTATAGTCATTCGGTTTGCCAAATTTTCCAAGTGTACAAATACACGGCCGCTCTTGCAACCTAAGCAGGCATTATGATTAATATGCTAATGAATTACTTTTTACTGAAAGCACGAGAACTTTTTTCAAATCAAACTAATAAGATTTTAAAGTTTTTGATGGATTTGGGCGAAAAGCTTCTTAAAATATTACATAGTAATTTACCGTAATCATTTACTATACATAATAATGGATTATTAATTGCATACTGTGTCGCATAATAGACGTATAACTATAGCTTGATAATAACGTTGTTATTATTATGCTTTAGATAGTAATAGATTGCAATCACAACATGATGATATTGTAATTGAACTTACAAAATTAAAAATGTACAAAATAGATTTTTGCAAAGTCTACTTTTGATTCACGATCTTCAATTTGTAAAAGTTTCTTTTACGTTTTAAACCTTTCTAGAATCCTTCCAGTTGCCAGCAAGGATAACTATCTCATTATCATATTCTAAATGCCGACATTTATTCTTGGCATAAGCACACGAGCCAGCCAAAAATCAGCCACTCCAAAGCCATCTCGGCGTAAAAAGGCACTACCTAACCAAGGAAGCGCGCCGCAAAGGATCCAACCAGCACGAAGGCAGCGGACGAAGCAGGTAGAAAAAAAGGCCATCTCCTCCCTCTCTCTCTCTCTCTCCCTCTCTCTCTTTTCGTTTAGGCTGCCCGGGTAATTGCACCGTGCCAAGGCCGACAGCTGATGCTGCTCGGCACACAGCTGTGGCCGAGAGAGGGAGCCTGCTTGTGTGCGGATGCTTCGTTTGATCGAACAGCTACGATTCCTTTGAGCTCTCTACGCCTGGCAAAGAATGTATTCCGATGAGGAGATAGCCGAGTTTTCGCTCCTTTTTGCTCCAGAAGCTTGTTAAAGCTTATTCACTTTGCTGGCTTTTAGTCTCTGAGTTGATCATTTTGATAGGGAAACTATTGACCGTCTGTCAATTTAATTTTAAGATTGATGCCAGAGATTCAAAGGAAGAGTAGGAATTTGCATTGGAGTCTTATTTTTGCTCATTTCCACTAATTATTCATAGAAGCTTATTTCAGTTCATTAAGAATAGTTTTTACGAAAAATATCAGTTTCAACAAACCTTTGCACTCGTTTGTATAATGGCCAGAAAATTGATTTGATCTAGCTTTACTAAATTTAAAAGAATCTAATATTCTGTATTAAAAAATACGTAAGACAGTACACAGGTGACCATAAAGGTGGAAAAACTGGTCTTGCCTAGGAGTTAGCAGGTGGTGCGATTTCTTTAGATCCTTGTCGAGTAGGCAAGGATAAAAAAATTAGATACTCCGGGTGTAGCTGTTGTCCCGCAGGTATAAGAGTTGGAATAAAAGTTAATCTGTCTATTTATATATTTGCTTTTAAGCAAAACATTAAAAGAAAGGGAGAATAATATTTTTATGAAAGTATTGAAATAATTTTGAAAAAAGTAGCATACCCCGAAGGGATCTGACTACGTGGAATTAAATAATTCAAAATATTATTTAAATTTCCATTCAAAAGGACCAGTTTTACTGCATAAAAGTTCTCAGCATATTTTAAAGAAATTAAACTTCATATAATATCCATGTGTAAATTAAAGTACAAAGTAAGAAGTATTCCTCTCCATCTCAAATATTAAATTTGAAAAATGCATCGCAAAAACTGGAAGCGTATTCAAAAACATATCCCAATAGCCGGACAGTTCATTAAAAATGTATCCTTCACATCGACACCGAAATATTTGCGCGATAAATCTCTCCTATCCATAATGAGACACCATTTCTACATCAAAATGAAAAATGCAGTAAAGAAGCAAGAGGAGCACAGCAAAGGGGGATAAGAAAAAGGACTACGACTGTCCTAAGTCACGATTCATAAGAAGGCACATTATTCGGGTCCGTTGACATTCCGAAATTCACGTGCATTCTTCATCCTTACGTCCACGCGCTTGCACACACACACACAAAGGGCGTACGTGTATTCCATTGTCAAACCAGTTCTGCTTTTTCTTCCTTGGTTTTTTTAGCTTCTTTCTTCTAGCCTCTCCGCGGGATCCTCGATCCTTTGCACCTCGAATTCCTCTGACTTTGTTGTACGAGGAAGAAGCGGACCGTCCCGATCGCGCCTGGATTATTACGCGAGCCCTTTTTATTCTGAGCGCACTTTTGATCGGAACACTTGCAGGAATGCCGGGATTTCGAGCCAAAGAAAGATTGAAGAACGTCAAGCTTTATAAGGTAGAGATGGGTGCTGAAGCTTTTTCTCGATTGAATATTCGGAGTTTTGCTTTATTTAGCATTGGTTATTTATCGTTGCGAGTATGAATAAAATTGTTTTTGATTTGGTAATTTATTGTATAGCAATGAAGAAATAATGCTTTCTTTTTAATTATTAACAAATGAAATATGTGACTTTAAACTTACAGTTTAACGAATTTTAAATTAACAAAAAATTCTATCCAAAAACATCTTGTTAACTTGAAGCAACCAACAGCTGATTATTCCGCGGAAGGTGACATAAATTCCTCGCGCAGGTGCGGAATTTAGGTACGGACTAGCGAGCAATAAAACGAGCCGCATTGTTTTTACGAGGCCGCGGATTTTTGTTTTTAAGGCGCTCGGGGCAATTGCAGCTCGCGACGAAAGGTGAAAGTCGCACTCGCGCGTATTTGGAAATTTTGATAGCTCCTCGTAAATTTCGAGGATTATTGCCTGAGATAAGGCTCGATGCTCGAGCCAGGAGTTACGGTCGGCGCGCGATTCTGCGCGCAAATGTAGTTTCTTATTTTCTAGATAGGGAAACATTTAATTGGGCATTTGTCTATTCTGTCGAGGGTTTATTGCGGCGATATTTTGTTGTGCCTGAATGGGCGAATGTCAATTGTGGTTAGGTATGAAAGTCTTATTTGAATGTAAAATATGCGCCGCGGTTATTTAAATTCCTTTGCAGAAAATGGTTAATTAGTTGGTATCGTGCAATAATTATTATAAACAATAATTAGTTAATAATAGCCTCTACGCTTAGTTTTAGGCTCCAAAAATGTCACTAAACCGAACTTGCGATTTGAATTTCTCGCTTCCCGAATCAAACGAGCGTGAGCGTAGTACCGGCGCGCCCGCTAGGTGGCGTCGGCCGACCCGCAACCAGACTAACGCGGGAGATACATATAAGCGAGGTGGTCCGGCGGGTCAGTAGATGTGGTCAGATTTATATCTGCCGACACCTTTTAAGTGAATAAAAGCGATCTTGTACGGCAAACAGCGAGGTACAAACATTCGCCCTTTCTTGACAAACACCACACGGTGTTCAGCTTCATAGTTTTAGTATAGTACTTTTTGCTTCGCTCGGGTGAAAAATGTCTCATGAGGTAAATAATCAACTTCCACACCAGTATCGAACATTATTTTATACCACGAACGCCGAAAAATCATGTTAAAGTCGTGATTTTGAGGTTAGAGTGGTATAAATGGAATTTAATCCAACCTCGATTCGATTTGTGATTTAAAAAGTACGTTTCCTTTGTTCTTCATTTAACTACGTCGAAAGGATACTTATTTATATCTAAATTATTATACATTCCCTTGTTTTATCAAGTCCTATTTACTATTACACGAAGTAGTATTCTCACGGACTCTGATATCGCTTTACTCCGCGCAGTTGTGAAACACGACAAATTGTGTCTCATTCTGCATATTTTGCAAGCCTCACAGCAGATAAGTGAATATCCATAACTATTTACTAATCTATTTTCATAAAAATGAAAACGGCATAAGCCGACAAGTTATTGGGCTAATCACTAAACTCATTAGCATACAAAACCCCGATTGTTCCAGGAGCAAAGCCAAGCACTCCTCCACTTTTCCTGAACCCACGCACTTGTGCCCGACTTTTCACACTCTACCCCCCCCCCCCCCGTCTGCATCTCTCGTGCAGCCGATCGCATCGCGTAATATATCCTCTTACGAGCGGCGCAGTCGATAGGAATCGCGCTTGAGAACACGAGTTTGCGCAATTCGGCTTCGCGTTTGCGGAATATCAGCCGGTTTATTAATCGAAGCACCGAAGGCGAAAATGTAAGCGCCGTTGCTCGGCTGCGAAATTGCACGGATACGAAGGAGCTGAGAAGCCGAGTCCGATCGAATGAGATGTCGGATTGTGAGTGAATGTTCGTCGCAGGGAGTATTTAGAAAATAGTATTTTCAAATAGATTGTTAATTGAATCAGTTTGTTTTATGGTGTAGTTTCAAATAGTTTCGCGATATAAAATGAATTACTTGCAAATGCTTAATATACAGTAGCGCTCAATTGCTTTTGCCCACCTGAAGGCAATTTTATGCGTTAAATAAAGTTTCATATCTTCGG
>JAWWEO010004914.1:0-44424 GCA_035582975.1 Ormyrus labotus
ACCTATTAAATAGCCACGGGACTTATCTATTAACTATTTTTCTGGCCATTTTCAATGCTGGAAATTCTACCAGGGTTGTTGTGAAAAATAAATGTATTATTTTCGATCGAAATGAATATGATTGTGCAGTGTTTTAATCCAATTAGATCTAACAAAATATCACGTTTTAATTGATCGTTCAATTAATGCTTTTAATTTAATTAGTGATAAGTGTTGGAGTAGTACCTTTTATTTTGTAATCATTATTTTTAAGCGCTTTTATACAATGTCTTTAATATGACAATTTTCAATAATTATAAGAACGTATATTTATATATACAACTTTTCCGAAGAATTAATAATAAAAGATTTAATAAAATTATGAAGTATCATTTTTTAATAACTCAGTAAAAAAGTTCTTATGGACTCTTTCCCCGCATAAGTAGCACTAAAAAGTTTGATGGAAGATAATCTCTGTCTTCTGGCCTGTTTGAAACTACTAATACTAGTTCTTTCAAAGTATTGGATTTTTAAGAGATCATACCAACAGAAGTCACGCAATTAAAGTCGCATTACAACGCAAAACTCCATTTAATTTTCAACTGATACACAACTCTTCCAATTTAACCCAAAAATTAGTAACCATCGAGCGACGCGTTAAAAAAAAAACATCCCAAAACTTTACCTTCCCCCTTAATTCCCCGCCGAACAAAACGCGATCAACAAACCGAATTACCGACGCGAAAGCATGAGACTGGCCAAGTCACGTGCGGACCGAGGCGCGAAGAGAAAAAAAAGAAACGAACGAACGCTACAAGGAGTCGAATTCAACCGCGTGCAAACTTTCCGCGGCAAAGTACGTCCACTACAGAGGCTGCGGCGAGTAGAGAGAGAGAGAGAGAGAGAGAGAGAGAGAGAGAGAGAGACGCGGTGTGGGGAAGACCGGGAGACTTTCAATTCCAGAAGTCGCTGGCCTGCGGCCTTGTCTGTTTATCCGAGCGGACACACGTCGCGCTGAAAGCTCCAAGAGGCCGAGAACTCCGGGGGGAAGCTCGGAGAATTCATTAAAATCAGTTCGAGTCTCGCGGATTGGATCGGAGCGAAAAAAGCGTGGAATTCGACCGGAGGGTCGGCTGGGAGTAATTAAAAAAAAATTGCGCGACCGTTTCGCGAATCAGTGGAAGGACTGATTTTATGATGGAGATATTTTTTTTGCCGCTGTGCTTTGTGACGTTTTTGCGAGACGCCGGAAATGCTATATTTGCGGTGATGCGCGATATGACAGGGGCGGATAGAAGAATTTTAAAATTGCATTTTGTTAATTTGATTTTAATTCGCAATGTTGGACGAGATATTTAAAATGAACATAAGATATAACTTTTTTAATAAAAGGGGTTTTAAACGGGATTTGTGAAATACTTTTCTATTTGCCGATCACGGTTTTAAACGAAAGCAGTTTGAATTAACTTGTTTACCTAAAAACAAAATTACCCACCTAATTTACCTTAAATTTCTAGTAATCATGAAAATTAAACAACATAACTTTTTCACTAAAATAACACCAAAATTATCAGCGGATAAAAATGAAAGAAAAAACTTTACTACCCTCGTCCGTTTTTCACACCCCCCGAACCGGCAAAAAAACCTTCCCAAACAAAGTTCCCCCTTCTCCAACCGACACTGCACTTCTCCGAGAGCCGCAACAGCATCCACCCTGTACAAAGAGCGATTCGGCGGGCGTCTAGGGGCTCCAGCCGGAGAGAGAGTATCACGCCTCCCGCAGGAATCGAAACAGGTTCCTCCCGCAACAAAGTTGCCGCGGCACTCGAGGTAAGTAAGGGGAAGAAAGGGGGAGGGGGGGGGCCGAGGAGGAGGCTCCTAAGCGAGGCGCCGGGCGCCGCGCAGATTTATGGACTTACGACGCTCCCGAGACCGGCTCTGCACGAGCAGCAGTTAGAGTCACGCGCCTCGTACCCGTGACACCACCACCTCCGTAACTTATCGTCGCGCTGACGCCGAAGACAGCGACTTTTTCGACACCCCCCACCCCCTTCGCCGATGTACTTTGGCCGGGAGCTTGTTTCGTTGATTCGCCGCAGTTCTGTTAGGGGCTCTTCGTTTGCGGCGGGTTTATGAGTGTTTATGGAATTGAGATTTATAAGGTGAGGGTAATTAAAAGTAGGATGTGTAAGGGGCGGGGAGGGGTTGATGGGGATGGACAGCATTTTATTTGTTTCACTGAAGGACGACTGTTCGGTGAAGATGTATTTGAGACACGGATAATGAGAATAATGATGTTCGACTTTTCTGCCTTAATGAATTAGAATTTATTCTTTTATTAGACTAGTAATAGCTAAAGGATAATAATTTTTACAAAAAATAGAGTGATGATTTTATAGTCAAGCTAAGCAAATGATTTGAAAGATAAATATATTTCTATCGCAACAACTTCTTTACCTTCTTATATAAGAACGTAAAAAAAATATTACCCATCACAGACAGGAACGGAATTATGCAGGAACTTTTTAATCCCTCGCAGTTTTTAAGTGCATCGGAAGCGTGCTGCATGTAATTAATAAAACTTTAGTCGGTCTTGTTAAGCAACGGACGCAAGAAAATTTATGCCGCGAAAAGCATTTCGTTAACGAAGTTTAACTGCGTGTAATTTAAACTATGAATTATCCGTCGAGCATTATTGCATTACGCAGGAAACACTTCAAAGATATTACCTTTTAATTCTCGCTAAATAAGTGCATATCGCGCGCGATTTATGCGCCGCTGCCATGCATGGAAGTAACTCGTTTCGCGCGCAGTTCCGAAGCTCGATATTATGCTCGTTAAAAACTTCGTCCATTAAAAAGTACTCGCAGCTCCGCGGCTCTCTTTTGTATTCGATTCCTCCCGCGATTATTCCTTCCCCGACGCTTTTAATAAACGATATCGCCTCGAGAATCTGCGGCGGCCCGTCGTATTTCAATTTTACATCGCGCATTACTGTCACGTTCGCGGAAGAGATCAGGGGGATATTTTTGGCCGGCGGTCAAGTGCCCTAAAAATTTTGAAGGGTTCGCGAGAACGGACATCGGCTTTAAGTCGGCGGCATTTTTAGGCGAATCACGTATATATACGCGGAGTAAATGTCCCAACACAAGAAGCTCGGCAGGTGTAGCTTTTTGAAAAAAAAAAATTGATATTGCAAACTGCGTACGAGGTAATTGCCGTGAATACCAATTGCTTCCGCGGTGTAAGGAGAGAGCGTTTTTCTCGGGCTAAATTGATAGATCCTGTTACTTTGAATTATTGATTTCGGAAAGTATATTATGGCGCGGCTCGCAATTGAATGCCCTTGGAATTTCTGAGTGGGTCAGAATGGGTGTAATATATTTGTAAGTCGGATAAAATGCTGCCTTTTTGCTTTCTCATAGGGAAAGCTTTGGAACGGCAGGATTTTTCGTTTTTCATATTTTGACGTAAAAGCACATTATTTAAAAAAAGCAGTTTTTAAAAAATGTCCGGATGTATGTACGTATGTTCGTACTTACCTCTTAACTATTTTTAAACGACGCACACAAAGTTCGTTTAATTTTTATGAGCCTGCTTGAAAATTTCAAGTACTTTTATAGGTTAGTATCGATTTTATGGTTATTTGTGATTTTTTGAAATTTTTCATTTTCAACTTTTCCCAGGAAATATTAATATTTTTGTTTCATAATATTTCATTTATAATATAAATAATTTATTTCATTGTTTCTACGTTCTCTATGAGAAAGCGTTGTGCCAAAATCAATTGTCAGCATTTTTCAACAAGAAAAAAATCATTTTTCGCCGCGCGAACGTGAGCTTTTTATAACTCTCAATTTACTTACATTTCGCGTCAGCAACTTTTATCCAAAACTTTGATCCCCGTTAAAAGACGAGTGCCGAAGAAAGTCTTGGCTCGTTAACGCTAATTTCCGCGACGTCAATCCCGGGAAGATGTTACTTTAATGGCGCGTTAAAATGCACGTCGGGAGATATACTGCTAAGTGAAGTTCCAACTTGACTCGGGGGCGCGCGGCATGTAATATTTTGACGACTGGAGCATTAATTCTGCCATACATGCTTAAACGAAGCTCTCCGCTATCCCGGGTGGCTCCCATTTCGAATTTAGTGCTTATGTTGTGTGCGCTTTCCGCGATGATCAAAGTAGATAAAATAGAATAATTTATGACGGTGAGGTTTAGTTTAGGATAGAATATTTATTAAAGGAGTATTTTTAAATTGCTCATACTTTTATCAATAAAACACTTTACCTTATGAAAACAAACGTTCAGCTACAGTATTTATTAATTTTAAACATTCTTGTTTTCTTGTAATTAAGGTAAGAGATTTCAGTGCACAAAAAACTATCATTTTTCTCTTAAATTAAACAAACCCTACCAACTAAACAAAACGATAACCAAAATCCCACTGCCAAAAACCCGCCACCAAAGCAATCGAGCAATTAAACACCACCAATCATCGCGTATCAGTACACTCGATCGCGAAACAAAACGCGAGGCATTTCCTTTTAAACGGGCGACTCGTTAGCCGAAACCATCCCCGACATCCCAAGACCGGTCACTTTCAGCAGGCGACGGCGGCGGCGGCGGCGTTGTCTCCCCGCTAACGGGCAAACTTCGCCGGAGCAGCTGCCGCGAACGCGACGCCGGGCTAATATAGGTGTGAGAATCGCCCGGCTGTGCTCGGGGTTAATTGGGGCCCCGAAGAGAGAGAGTGAGAAAGGCGGGAGCGATTACCGCAAATTCCGCGGTAGGCGACTCGGCGACGGTGACTTAATCTATGCGATGCGCGGGGTTAATTTTTAATGCGCGTGCCAATATGATGGTTGGGGATGGAGATCATCGTTTTGAGCTCTCGGGAAGGAGAGGTGGCGGGAATTTGTTGCTTTCGGATGGAGAATTCAGCGAGGAGGTCGTTATTTTAGGAGTGTCTGCTATGATATTTTTTATTTATTCAGAAGCAAGAAATTAAACGGGGGATAGTAAGAATTATTTTGTAAAATACAAAGATGCTTGGTATGTAAATTAGAGCTACTATAAATCGCAGTTTAATTCTTGGCAGTAAAGGATTAATTGTAGCATTTGTAAAGTGTTATTTTCCTGTAACATCTCACAAAACTTGCATGTAGATAGCAACAATACTAATTTCGCACGTTATTTTTACAAAATACTCACTCTCTTAATTCACCCAAGTTCATAAAAGACAAAACAAGCTGCGATATTACGAGAATCGCGTGTGCATCGGGCTAAAATATAATGCGTTACTCCTCGCCGCGCAGAGTACAGCGCAACATTCCGTCCGAAATGAGGAATGCGTAATGCAGGTTGCGCACTGCCGAGATTCGGAAGTTGGTACCCGCACCCTGTCTTACACGGCTGCGTAATTAAATTTCCGAGATTAAAGCGAATAGGGCACGTTAAGCTCGAAGGCAAAGCAACTATTCAGTGCGCAGTTACAGCGGTGTACGTAAACTATTAGTCAGACTAGTTTGATTCACTATCGAACGTCTATTATTAGCACCGTCGAGCAATTCGCCTTTTAAAGGATATCTTTGTCAAGATTTTAACTGTATATTAAACAAGTTTTTTCATTCGACGTTTTATGCAAAATTTTGCAACCCATCAGTGCTTAATGAAACGCACAAAATTGACCGAGCAGTTTGCATAAAATAGTTTGCTCCACAACCTACATCCATATTTTAAAAAGTGTATATACGGCAGCCGAGCGCGAAAGTTATATTAAAATCTTAAAACGACTGATTAAGCTGAAAACAATATATAAAGCAGTTCAAAAACGGGACGTTCCTCGAGTTATTCGGGCCGCACGAATCGCGCGCGACCCACTTAAAAATTCTTGGCCGTTTCACACACATTTTGCGTGCCGGCAAACGGGGGTAACACTCGCGACGTTTTGACAGCTCGCGTAGTTCGCGCAGTTTCACGGCCGGGAGAGAGAGCCGAACTCGGTCAAAGCTCAGCGCGGAAACGGTCGGAAGTTACGTAAAGTGACCGACGCGTAAAATGGAGAGCCCAATGGTTGCGTGAACAATGATTTACAAAAAACACGGCTGTAATCTGCTTGGGTATTGTGGGAGGTGTTGAATTGCTCTGCCTCGATTGCAGGGTTGCACTTTGTGGAAAATTGGTTGAGAAGACACGAAATTTATCAATTTTGCAATTTTTTTTTTTAAATCTTATTTAACGTCGCTCTGTTTATGTTGCCAGGTGTCACCGAAAAATCCGGCTGACACTTCTTTAAAAATGCCTTCGAAATTTCGGACTGACGGGGATTCGAACTCACGTCCTAAGTGATGTTTGTCTTGGGAGGCAAGAACCTTTACCGCGCTTGAGCAAAACACTGCTCTAATTTTGCAGTTTAATTATGTATTTAGGATTTACAGTTCATTAATTCTTTCTTCTTGGGAGATTTAAATGTTTTAATAACTTAAACTTAAGTTTCAGCGTTTAAATTTAGAATTATAGTTTACAAACTTAGTATTCGCAAAGATTAAATGTCTACTTATTAGGATAAATGAGCGTGCGAAAGTTCTGAAAGGGTTAAAATAGAATTTTAATCCAAAAAAAATTACATAAATATGACACTAAACTAAATACCCCATACTAATCCAAAACAAACTTACTCATCACATTCATCCGTTCGCAAACACTTCCAAACAACATCCGCACTCGGCAGTAAACATCCGCTTCGTACCGCTCCATAATTTCCTCCCCCCAATAAGTAAGAATTCAATGCTCCCAGAATAATAACATTAATCGTAAAACCGGCATCCCCCCCCCCCCGCGGGAAAGCCGCCGCTGGCAGAAGGTCGAATAAAACCGAAATTCGAACGAATAACGGAAAGAGGTTACGGACACGCGGGGGGACTTAAAGTTTAACTCCTCGTAACTCAAGTTTAAAAACGCGTCTGGCTCGCGGGGCGAATGCGGCCCCGGGAATACTGCGATGCAACTGCAGCGCGGGAAAGCAGGTTAAATGCTAAATAAATTTCTACCCCCCTCCCCCCTCCTACCCCTACCGTATAAGCCCTCGAAAATCTCAAAACAGAGGCTGCGCCGCGTTTTCCCTTTTGTATGCCGTCTCGATGTATAAAACATTCAGCGGCGTCGGGAGAGCGTCGCGTTTACGCCGACCGCATCGTTGCGGCGTCGGATATTGTCGCGAGAACGAGCCGAGAGCTGCCAATCGTTAGTATCGCGCGGACGTGTAATGGGTTTTACTCTTTTTTTTTTTTTGCTTCGATTTATATTCGCCGCGGCTTTTCCCCGCGCTGGGAAATTGGCGTATCGGGTATTTAGTTTGGCTTAATGAAAGCTTTTCGGGTTTAACGAGGGGCCGTTATAAAACCTTGGTAAAAATGTATTTAACGCGGCGGAAAGAAAGCTTGGCTTTAATCAAATGGGAGTGGACTGAAAATACGGTTGATTAATTAATGTATCTTCGAACCGGTTTAGCTCTTTTTGTAATTTGCGATTTTACGGAAAATAATGCTTTCCTGGTAAAAGTCTAAAAGTGAAACCATTATTCGTAATTATTTTGTTTTATAGCGTATCCGCATCTTTCAAATTGAGCTGTTAAAAGTTTTAATGAATTTTGAATCATTTTTCAATGCAAAAATTTCTTTAGCATTCTTTAAACATATTTTTTATGAGTTCGCTTAAAGCTTTTTCGAAATTTTAAAGATAAATACAAAATTTCATTATTTAATTTAATTTATATGTTGAACTTATTATTCTAGTGTTCAAAATATTTCAAAAGCGGGCAAATTGCATTTGTCATTTCAAGTTTTAATCAGAACTTTCAGTAATAATTACGCTCAAATATTCGTCATTTATAATTAGTAAATATGCATAAAGCAATATTCTCAATTATTGTCACCGAACTATGAGATCCTTCCTTAACCCTTTGCAGCACAGCGGTGCGTACGTTGTATCACCTTTTTTACCCGCTATTTTTGTTCATAAAATTGTTAATTGTTATTATTTATGTTTATGATTCGATTTTCATGAAAATTTATACCTAAGATTTTCGGGGTCGCTGAATACGAATCTGTAATTAAAATTTTCATTTTTTAAAAACTAAAAATTTTTTTTTCGTCGTTTTAAATTCGCCATCTTGAATTTTGAAAAATGAAAATTCTCCGAGAAAAATTTTTCGGGTAAAAATAGACAATAGAAAAATGCGTTTTTCAAAGGGTTAAACAGACTCCAATCAACTCCACGATCCCCAATAACCCGAAAACCCCGTCCTCGCCGTCCAACTCGCCCCCCCCCCCCCATCTCGCCTTATTTTTCAGCCCTCCGCGACAAAAACAAACCCGCCGCGGAGGGCAACAACCGTCGGCTCTATACAGTCCGGCGCGTTCGCCTCGGAGTTCACCGTGAATCGAGCCTTCCGCCAAAGCAACGGGTCGACGACGCATCGATCGCCGAGTGCAGCTGTGGCGACGTTGTAATCGGTGTGTCGGCAGAATTATGCGAACTCGCCGCCGCCGCAGCCACGTCAAACAACTGCTAGTGCAGGACGCTTTTATAGTTTACGGCGTGGCCAAGCGGCTCGCGGTTCCGCGGTTATGGCTAATCGATTTTATTTCCACTGTAAAAGCGGGCAGGGTGTTTGAGTTTGGTATTCATAAAGAAAGAGGATTTTACGGTTTTTTGGGAAGGTGCCACGTGGCGGATATTAATTTATAATGAATTGTGGAGTTATTTTTCTATATTTTTTTTGTACTGTTTTACAATAATCGTTTATAATTTTGTAATAGAATTGATGTCGAATAGTCTGTTCTCCTCAGCTTAAAATTTTTACAGTCAATCTTACAACAAAATTTTTTTCTTTCCCAGACAGTGTTCTGGTATGTAATTGGGCAATATTGTCCGTTTAATTAATAAAATAAAATAAATAAAATATTGGCATCAAATTCCAAAGTGACCCGTCTCCTTGATTCTCGATTTTCGAAAAAGGACTTGGTTATTCTGCCCCTTTGATGTGAATAACGCTCGAAGAATCGAGCAGACTTCTTTCCTATTTAACTTTCTTTTGCTGCCACTAGATGGAGAGTTCACTTCCAAAATTAAGATTGTCATTTTAGGAGCATATATAAGAGTCCCGGTTTTCCTTTACAAATAGAATTTAAATATTGGTAGTACAGGAGTATGTGAAATGAGTTGAACAATCTTTGTTGTTTAGTTTTTCTGTTATTTATTTGAAGGAAGAAAGATGATATTATATAAATAATACATTGCTTCTTTTATAGAATGACGCAGACATTTCACAAACTTATTTCTAACAATCTATGAGAATCTTATTTTTACAAAAATTTAATCGGATTCTTACATTTTACATTTTGTGTGATTAATATGTACACAGCTTATAAAAATATACTACTAAACTAAATAATATAATACATAGTACTAAACTATATCTAAATTATTTCACTATTTTCAGTTTCCTCTTAGTCTAAGAAATGTTATTTAAAATATATTTCTCACTCGCAACACTTAAAAACGGTCATTGTTCACAGTGTGCGTGGTGTCTGCTTGGCTTCCATCATATTCTCTTTGCACTTCTTCTTTTGAAGAAACGTACCAATCGCTTTTTAATGCGCTAATCTGTCGTTTTCTGCTCCTCTCGATGTGCTGTGGATGCTGTTTTCAAGTTTCTTCGTCTAAGAAAAATTACTTAGAACATATTTAAAATCTTGCTCTCAGTACTTGAAAATGATGGGCTCCAGTCAATGTACCACACTATTCCTGAACTTTGAAGCTCTAACTCGGCTTGTATTATGTTTTTTATGCTTGTCTTCGTTTGAAGAAGCGTGCCAAAATTTTTTTAATCCTTGTAAAGCACGGATCTGTAGTTCTCAGCTGTTCACGAGGTCTTGGGTCGGTGTTTATCGCTGAATAAATCGAAGTTTCATGAACTCTTCTCCTTGCTTTATGAAACTTGACATAATTTTCTCGGATTCTTTCTTCAAATTCTAACCGAATTTGAATATGCCGCTGTTCTTCAGGGGAAAAACAGTCAAAATAATTGTCGGAATCCATTGTAAATTTTTCAGTACTTTGGGCCAAAAATCTTTATACCTGGATAACATATTTTTAATTACAATAAATTGGTAGGTGTATTTATGAATAATTTTTCTCAAGGACTGTAATAAATGTTGCACGATTGTAATTGCTTACTTTATTGTTATCTGCGTTATTCCTAGCATCAATTCAGATAAATTTAAATAATTATACATTTTTATGATTAATATTTTTTAATTTACTAGAAATTGAACAAGCGCAGTAACATCAAATAACTACAAATATTTTAAAAACATGTTTTTGGTTAAAATTAACATGGAATACAAGTAAACAGAAAAAAATGTACAAGAAAAAATATTAATATTATTTGGCAAAATTAAAAATTTCAAAATTTTCAAAAATCACTTAAATCAGACTCCTAAAAATTTAATAAAACTTGTATGCGAAATTTGAAGCGAATCCACGGCGTTGTTTAAAAGTATAGTTAAGGGGTATGAACATACGCACATACATACAGAGATACATACGTATAACATACATCCGGACACTTTTTAAAAACTACTTTTTTGGACTCTGAACCTAAAAATGTGCTTTTACGTCTAAATATGAGAATCGAAAAATTTCATCGTTCCAAAGCTTTCTCTATGAGAAAGCAATTCACATTCTTTTTTAGAAAAGCTAATACTTCCCCAATAAGCTTTCTTTATTTACAAAGGCATTCAGTCTTTTTAAAAAGTACTTTAGAGTATAAAACTACACTGAAAGGCTGACTCGAGAAACTTGCCGCAATATTAACGTTCTCCACGCTGCGGCCACCTTCCTTTAAACTTCTTACCCCAGGCTATTCGGGTCAAAAAGCGCAATTTCGAAAAGCCCAGCTCCAATTCCCCCTTCTTCTCCCGCAAGCATCGCGTCCCACACATCGCCGCTCGCAGCGTTCGTCAAATATTCAACGCCACGGCCGTCCATCGATTCCCGCGCGAAATTCTCATCTCCCCAATTCACCGCGGAATGTGTCATATATACGCGAGGTGCAATGATCCTCCCCCCCCCCCCCCCGCCGCGCAGAGGTCGGAACCGCGAAAGTTACCGAGGCGCTGCTCGGCTCCGAGTGGATTTCTCGCCGGCGAACTTGGCGCGGTGCCTTTTTTATAATTAACGAGTTTTAATTGACTTGGCCTGTCGGTCTATTGTCGCGGATGATTTGTGCCGGAGCTCTGTGCGTATAATTGATTCGAGGAGCGAGAGGGAGATCGAGCGGTGGGATGGAATAGTTTGGAGGGATCGACGCTGCCTGCGGACGAGAACGACATTGTTCTTCGGGGTTTGAATTTCTTGGAGAAATTGTGTGCGAGTGTTAGTAATTTTGGAATAAGTTATGTTTAGGCGCAAGTTAATGAATGAAAGATAGAGTTAAATAAAATTTACTTTTACTTTTCGTAGTTCCTTGGAGTATGAATCTTTCTGAAAAGCGGTAAAATGAGTTTTCTCAAGTTACTTGTAAAATTTTGCACATAAGATACAAACCATGTTTTAGAACTTAATCACAAGTTTAATGCGAAGCGTTCATTATTTAATAGATTCTATTTAACTATAATTACGTATTTCTGAGTCTCAAACATCAAAAGATCCTACTTAACTGTAATTACACATTTCTGAGTCTTAATCGTCAAAAGACTTATGAATTGTGCATAACTGAATTACTACATTTAAATACACATTATCAAAGGGAAACTTCGTAAATGGAAAATCGTAATTACTGAAACTTTTAATGAACTTACACTCGCCGAGACGTAAAAAATTAAAAAGAAGACCGAATGAAATAATTCTTTTATGCTTTGATGAGAAATTTTTAAATGAACCTCGTAATTTTAAAATTTACATTCATACCTTAATAGTATTTTTATAAAAATTATTATGCCGAATAGAACGTTTGCAAGTTCTACAACGTGATTACACTTCCGGGGAAAAGAAGTTTTCGAAGAATCTCGCGAACCTGGAAATAATTCACGTATTCACGAGCGAATCATCGTACTTTCTTGAAGAATAGACTTTTCTCCTTAAACTACTATTGAAGCAGAAGAATTGAAACGAGCAAATTTCTCGTGAATCTCAATAAGCCAATAGAAAGGATCTTTTCTTTGCAGATCTTATTTGTAACACAAATCTTCGCGTTCATCTAAGAAATTTGCTCTTCTGCCTTAACTTTTGTTATAAGTAAGACGAAAAATACCAGTAAATTTTATCTTAAGCTTTAAAATCAGCTTATTAAATTAAATTTTTCTTCGACTAACAAATTTAGCTCCGAACATCCGTTACAAAACCCTGCAAAATCGATCTTTAGAAAATAAATCCAAAAAAGGTCAAAAAGCAACGAGAGAAGTGCATTAAGAAACCCCATCTCCCCTCGACTCCCATTCTCCTCCAAGCAGGCATTACATCAGCAGCTCGGCGCCGCGGCCCGAGGCTCTCAAATAAAGCCTTGGCAAACGAGCAATCGCAACTTTACGACGCGAACGAAGCCACGGCAGCGGCGAACCTCCGGAAGTTACACCGTCCGCTCGGCCTCTCCCGATCCTTCACGGCAGCTCAGCGCCCCGCGCAATCTAATCAGTCGGACTGTCGTCCCCCGTTCTCTCTCTGTGCTTTCCCTCGTTCCGCGAGACAAAGCCGGCCGCGGACGAGCGAGCGGTTTAATGTATGCCGAGGCGACTGGGTGTATATAACCCGAAGTTCGCGGAGTCGGGATGTGCGAGTTTCCGCGGGAAGTTCGATGGAAGCTCGGCGAGATTTATTCGGAGGGGGGAGAGAGGCTTTTTTTTATTGGCGAGCTCGTCTCGGCAGGTGAAATTTGAGGAGGTGTAGTTTGTTTGGGTGGAAGGGGGGATTTATTGTTGGGATTCTCTTGTTGGAGTTAGCCTCGGGGTAAAGTGCCTGTTTACGGCGCGCCGAACGAGTTGCTTTTGATTTCGAGCGAGCAGTTTGTGGTTTTTGGAGGGATCGAGCCATTTGGGGAGTGTAACCTTTGCATACGTAAAGGCGGTAAGGAATTTACATTTCTTCGACGGGTTGTTGAATTTGACGCAGATTTGCGGGAGGAATTTGTTGACTACGGATTCGAATGAATATTGTACGTTAGAAGGATTTTTATATTTATTGGTTGAAAAATTATTATCCGACGAGTGTAATTTATTGGTGATTAATTTTATTTTGTCGGACGATATATTAAGAAATAAATTCCATCGAATCTTGAGAAAGAATCGAGATAAATGTTCTTACGTTCTGCACGTGACTGTAATTTGTATAGGAAAAGTAAGAAATTTCCTAGGATAGAGTTGTTCGTTCCACTCGACGTAAAACATCATTTTGATAAATACAATAGAAAAGTTGGTAAAATACATCTTCACTCAATTTTCAAATTATAATATCAAAAATAACACACATCTTGCCTACATCATTTTGTGAACTTACCTGCAGCATCGTAAAATTAACATTTTCGAAACCCGCAAAAATTGGAGCCCTCAGCCCTTCTTATTTAACAACAAGCCTCTCTACCCAAGAAAAGCGCGCAAAGGACAAATATTTTCCCAGCAAAAGGCTCTCCATCAGCCCGCCTCGCGCTCGAAAGGCTGATCGATTTTTTCGAACCTTCCTCTCTCGGGCTCTTCTCGGGGCGCGAAACTACCAGCTCTCTCTCTCTCTCTCTCTCGGCAGTAAAACACGGGCGCGTCCACGTTCGCAGCTCGTCTAATCTCGACTGCGACGAAACGTGCTTAGGGCGTATGTGCGTCCCGTGAGATTGGAGCAGTCTCGCGAGCAGCTAACCCAGAAAATTGACGAGTGCCGCGGAGATGGTGTGTGTCTGCAGCTGCCGGAGTTGGGATTTGGGAGGGAAAAGCGCGGGTAAATGAGGGGGATGTATTTGCGCGGAGTTTTTTTTTTTTTTTTTTTTGTGGGTGAGTAATTTTCGGGGTTGAATCAGTGTATTTTGTACGATTTTAGACATGATTCAGCGGCGAGTCTTGTAGTTTTGTTTAAGGAAAAGAGATAGAGAGAGAGAAAAATAAACTGTTTTAACAAAATACCACGTGTATCTTACTATTTCTAAATTCTAATGCCAGTAGAAGCTCAATTTAGTTAAAAATGTTTTAAAAAAGCAGTTAATTCCTATCCTATAAACTATTATTCGGAAGATATTCTCAATAATTTCATGCCGTCTATTAATACACTGAGAGACAATTTTAGTAAAAATTACAATACTGCCTAGTAAACCGCCACAGATTGTCAAAACCCAAAAAATTACCATACTTTGTAGGTAAATTTACCAAACAGTATAATAAAATTTCTTATAAAGTATAGTAATTTTTTTTTGTTTTGACAGTCTGTGACGGCTTTACTAGACAGTATGGTAATTTTTACAAGATTATTTGTAATTTTTATTATACTTCTTCTCTCAGTCTAGCTGTAAAAAGCACTTTAATCAATGCCGATCCACGTCGACATGAGATAATGATTTGCTCTTATTGGTATTAGAATACATTTCTATACGAAGTGCAATAAGCGAGTAACTCGAAAAATATAAGATAGATAAGAAAAGTTATAAAAAAGAATCACGTAGAAAGTTCGAAGCGAACTGACAGTGTCTCAATCAATCGTGACGAGCGTACATATATCTTCGCGAATCGTCGCGCGGAATTCTTTCGAAAAGTTCGACGAAGCTCAGCTTCAGCCGTCACTTTCGAGTTTCCACGCTCGAGCACTCGGGCATTGCGCCACTTTCTATCGCAAAGTGTCTCTCTCCCCTGCCTTCCACCTTCGCAAAGGAAGAGAAAGAAAACACTTGGCAGAACTGTCGCTTAGATATATAAATATACGTTTTTATGCGCGAAGTTTCTGGTGGACGACGCAAGAAGCATCGAGGGTACAAGTAACGCCTAATTAATTATTAATTTATGTCTATACTTTCGGTTAAAATAATACGTCTACATGTAAGATTGTTTTAAGGTCTAAGAATTTTATTACATCTACTTATTTGCTTCTTGAAATATGAAGCCAATATCTAGACTTGAATTACACATATTGTTTTTCTTATATTTATATCTAAATGTCGCATCGCTGATCTGGCAGCATTGTTTTTTACTTGCAGGTGATCGAGAATCAGTGGTTTGAGTATCGACACTAAATTTATTACTTTCTAAGACTTGCCTACGTGCACTTAATTTTATAAATTATAATACTTTTCTGACTAAAAAAGACTTAGTTACATTGCAATTTTCTACTGAATCACAACATATTGTAGTATATCGTAGTGTGAATTCAAGGAAGATAAAGTTTAAAATTTGAAAGGTCATAAATTGTAAAATTAAAATAATTTCTGTGTTCCTATTAGTGTCTGGTGCGTTCATATATTTCTAAATTGAATATAAGCTTTTATCTTTGATATGACTAATGTTAGGTAGTTAAAACTGCACGATATTTTACATACTTATTTTACATATTTATCTATCTTACTATTGAGTTGTCTCAGTTTTTCTTGTATAACATTGTTCCATCGTTCTTTCTGATGTTTAATCATTTCTCTTATTTCCTCTCTCCCCTGTCTATTTGATTCCGATTCCATTTTTGCAGCCTCTCTTTCATTCTTTAAATCCTTCCTTAATTTTTTAACCATGTTATCCATATCCTCGGCTTTTCCTTGATCTCTTAAATTTCTTATTTCCTCTTTACGTGGCCAAAAGCACTTTAAAGTTTTACGTTGACCTTTTTCCAGCAAAGGATTCGTAACTATTCACTCATTGATTCCTTATGGTAACAAAATGGATCTTTAAGAGAACGGGGAAAAAGGGAGAAAATCTCTATGTCTCTGTTAATGAGAAGCGATTGAATCTTGAAAAATTACTCTTTCAAAAATAGAAAGAGATTTAATTTCTGACGAAAGAATCACGATGTTTATAGATTCTAAATCATTAGTTTGCTTGTAGGAAGCAAAGCTCCCTCTATTGTCATCTCAAACAACTAATGCAGACAGATTAATTTGACTAACGCAAAATTAAACCGGAATTCTTCGCCCTAACAGATACAAGTCAGAGTTGCATTTTGACAAAGTCAAAAGAATCTCACTGCGTTTAAATCTCAAAAAAATTTTCGGCTTTGCCAAAAATCAATGTATTTCTCAAAATCGCCGTCTTTTGACATACTTTTAGTCTAGAGAAAGTATATGCAACAAAGTCGTAAGAAGATTCAAACATTGCAACACACACGGTGCCTTTCTTAGGATGTAAACAAGAATTTGTATCTAGCTTTTTTAGAAAAAAAAATATATAAATTTTAGCAACTTTTTTAATAAAATAGAGAAAATTTGTCGAAGACTAAAATAAATGCCTAAACCATGAATGTAACATTTATAGAAACTTCACATTTTAGCTAACCAAATACCACATCCCTACAAGATCCCTTTAAAGCCAATAAATCCACCGCCCATCTTCTGAAAAGTACAAATGTAAACCGCAAGCCCATCTCCTTTTTCCGCGCGAAACGTCCTCCCAACATTCACCATAATTTCCCCGGTGTGCAGGACTGCGGTAACCCAATAACCCAGAATAAGGAACGGCGCGCATACCAGCGGGAAAACTTGTGCGACGCCGCGC
The DNA here is from genome assembly GCA_035582975.1 of Ormyrus labotus. Taxonomy (NCBI): domain Eukaryota; kingdom Metazoa; phylum Arthropoda; class Insecta; order Hymenoptera; family Ormyridae; genus Ormyrus; species Ormyrus labotus. The sequence goes on from JAWWEO010004914.1 coordinate 16,715, forward strand.
GCAAGACGTTTGTATACGCAGAGGGATAAAAAGAAGCGACGGAAATGCCGACCGGAAGTGGGACGCTGAAAACTTTTCGCCGGAGTCGCGAATTCGGGGCTGCTGCAGCGTGGCTCTCGGACGAGTTCCGACAGGCTGTGCGCGACGGAAAAGGGGGAATCCCCGACGTCGAACGGAATCTCCAGTGGATGCTTGACGCTGCAGGGATGCGGGGATTAAAAAGACGAGAGTTGAGTTAAATTGAGTATGAAGAGCTGGCTTGAATTATTTATGTCGGCGGGAGTGACTGATATCGGCTGATTTGTTATTCCGAAAGGGCCTCTGCTGGAATTTTAATTCGTGATTCGTGTTGGGAGTTTTGGAATCGATTTCTCTGATGCCGAAATAATTACAACCAAAATATTTACCGCTTGTATGATAAAAATAAGGTAGCATTTTTCTAATTAAATATCTTCGGTTTGTGAATTGGATAAATGTTCAATTTAGATAACGTTTATTCAAATAAATATCAGAGTTTGAAAAAAAATACATTACAATAAAATTAACCAAAATTAAATTTACGCATTGAAAAATATTCATGCCGTTTTCAGCCGCTCAGTAAATATTCTTCCACATACTTTCTAATCGCATACAAGAATTTTATAAAATCATACTGCACGTAGTAAAAGTAAGTAAATATTTTCTCAGGAGATGCTTTGAACATTTTCAGGTAGACTTAAAATTCTTTAAAGTAAATCGAATGTTAAGTGCAGCTTTTACTTCGTTTCCACCTACTGAACAGCTGACCAAACCTCGCGCGATAGCAAAATACTGCCACAGAAATATGTCGCAGAAGCAGAAATCGAGTTTCGGATTTTCTTTTATATTTAGTCACGTTCCTGGTTGCGGCAAGTATTGGAAATAAATCATGTGAACTGGAATATTCGAAATGATTCGTTCAGGAAGCGGTGCGACTTACCATTGTTTAATCTATACTTTATCATTAAAAATGAAAACATGTTTCAAAATATGACTAAATTACAATATCAAAATTGTATTAATCACACTTTTCATTTAATAACTGTAGCAGTATCTTAAACTTTAAAATAATCTTTTGGTTCTTTTATTAATGCTAAAAATAGTTATTTTAAAAATTCAACTTCTAAATTTAAAAAAACTGCCAATTAACAAATTTTGAATTTTTTTGCTTCCTCCTAGAAGATGCAATAGATTATTATAATCACGAATTTCATATTACATAATTAATTTAATAAACCCGTAAATATTTCTTATATTAAAAAAAATCTTAATGTTATCGGTGCTACAACGATATTCGTATCTTACAAGCAAAATTAACCCCAGATTACATATAAGACAACAAAGAAACTAATATAGAAGCAACAGTAGTCCGTGCGCGAGTACTTAATCTTAAATAAACACGAAACGACGCAGCATCAATATACCAGCAGCATAATCCCCGTCAAAACAGATGTAAACAATAGAGTGCATATCCCGAGAAACCTTCGAAGGAAGCCGAAGACTTCATCTGCATTCAAAAAAAAAGAAAGAAAAAAAAACTAGAACGCAGCGTAATGGCAAATCCGAAGCACACAATAAAACGATGTGCTCGAAAGCTCGGCGAGAGAGCTTGCGACACTCCTTAATACCTCCCAGCGAGGTCGAGTTTAACGCGCAAGAACTTTCCTGCCGCAGCATTAAAGTTTTTAACGCCCGGTACCGACTCGTTAAAATTTCACTGCCGCGCCCGCCAAAAGTATATAATGCCGCGCCTCGTCACACGTCCTCCCCGCAACACGCGCATAAATAATTCGACAATGCCCCGGAATTAATTCAAGAAGCTTAACAGGCCCGCGCCGCCTGAATATTCAGCGGTCAAAAAGTGTTATGAACCCCGCCGTGCGCAGCCCCCGAAAGACGTTTTATGCAAATAACTGATAAACGCGGAGGGAGAGAGAGAGTAAAGCAGACGTCGTAAAGCCGCCGCGGCCGCAATTCCATCGCTCGCGGTGCCTGGGAATTTCATTTCGCGAAATATTCCCCGAGCTTTTTAAAGCCCTTTTTCCGGCGGCAATTCCCTTTCCCCCCCGCCCTTTACGAGCTATCTTCTCGACGTCGGCGGCTTATACCTGCGCCGCTCCTCCTTTTATTTGTTTGCAAAACGCGCGATTTTAACGCGCTTTCGCTTTTTATATTATATGTACATCAGCGCCGAGATGGATTATGCACTTTCATTTCGCGAATGCTTAGCTTTACAGGGGCGTATGGTTAACGCTGAATTACGAGGGGAAAGGGAGGGGAATTCTCAGCTGACGGCTGTAGGCCGGATTGTAAACTGTGCATTGTTGATGTAGCCGTTATTTTTCATCGCCGGGATACTTCGGCCGCTGCGAGCGAAGATTATTTAGGGCCAAAGCACTATTTTTTACGCCATTTTTAGGTGTAATCTACGCGTACGCCCGTGGGCAATGAGTTTTTTTTCTGCGTGACTTTTCAAGTTGGATAATATTGGTTTTGGATCGATAAAACTTTAATTTCAAAACTTTTGCGTAGATTTAAAATGGCTTTTAATTAATTTCGAGAACAAGATAAAACAAAGGAAAAAAAAGTGTCTTGGAAAATCGCGAATCAAGTAAAAAAAGTTTCTTCCAAGAGGAAATGAAAATAAAGTAACTTCACTTTCTATTTCAAAAATCGTTTCTTAGAACCTGAATTTCCTAGAAAGCTATAAAGGTTAAGTGTCAAGCAAATACTTCGAATTCTTTTTTTGTTATTCTCAAATCGCCCCTTTCGAATTCCGATTAAACTATTTCTTATTTAATAAACGCTGCACATTCTTTTATTTACAAACGGCGAATGAAGCATTTATGCGAACGCGTGAACGCATGAAATGCTTAAAAAATCGAATGAATACATAAATCCAATGCATTTATTCATGCGTCGGTGCTTGTTAAAGTTTTTTTTGAAACTGATTTTAAAAACACATTTTCAGGCCCTCTAAATCCTCCATTAAAGTTTTACAATCACACGCAAAAACTTCGGCAATTGCCGTAACGTACGTTTACCAATAATCGATTCGCTTCGCAAAGAGCTTCTCGAAACTTTCCGATAGTAAGTAAAGAAGGTTCATCTATAATTAATACAATAATGCAATGTTTGTGTACAAAGGTGATAACACAATTCCGAAGAGATATTTTATTATAATAAATTTCAGAGGTACTGGAATATATTAATAAGTTTCGCCCCTTGAATCTTTGCTTTTTACGCCAATTCATTTTTCATAGGCATTAAAAAAGTAGGAAAAAAAATTTCTTTTACTGAAGTTTTAAAAGACTTCAAAACTAATATTTAATATCTTTTTACATTTTTTATGTTTTTTATCTTTATTTATCCATAAAATTGTTGTTAGTTTAGCGGAATTTTTATTATGTATTGAACAATATATTTAGTATAATATTTTAGTTTTAATTAATTGTTTATCTATTAATTATAAGTTTTCAATAAGCAGTAAGAGCCGTGCAACATTTATTACAGTCCTTGAGAAAGATTATTCATAAATACACGTACCAATAGTAATTAAAAATATGTTATCCAGGTATAAAGAATTTTGGACCAAAGTAGTTATATTCTACAATCCCACAGGTATACAGCCTCACAAAAGATTGGGTTCGGTAAACTGCAGTCTGAAGATTTCTAATGTAGAAAGTATACTCAATTAGTCCTTAAGGTTTTCCCTAAGATCCCAAGAAAATCTTGCAGTTTAGCCATCCATCCCTTCTACAGAAGAGAGTATAAATAGTTGAACGTAGTTTGCTCGGAAACATTTAGTTGCTTCCCTCGTACGAATAAAGTGTTCTCAGTGCTCTGAAAAATTTACAATGGATTCCGACAATTATTTTGACTGTTTTTCTCCCGAAGAACAGCGGCAGATTCAAATTCGGTTAGAATTTGAAGAAAGAATACGAGAAAATTATGTCAAGTTTCATAAAGCAAGGAGAAGAGTTTATGAAACTTCGACTTATTCGGCAACAAACACCGACCCAAGACCTCGTGAACAGCTGAGAACTACAGATCCGTGCTTTACAAGGATTAAAAAAATTGTGGCACGCTTCTTCAAACGAAGAAGAGCAAGAACAACATAATAGAAGCCGAGTTAGAGCTTCAAAGTTCAGGAATAGTGTTGTACGTTGACTGGATCCCGTCATTTTCAAGTATTAAGAGCAAAATCTTAAATATGTTCTAAGTAACTTTTCTTAGACGAAGAAACTTGAAAACAGTACCCAGCACATCGAGAGGAGCAGAAAACGACAGATTAGCGCATTAAAAAACGATTGGTACGTTTCTTCAAAAGAAGAAGAGTAAAGAGAACATGATGGAAGCCGAGCAGAGTCTAAGCACAGTGTGAACATCGACCGAAGCCGCCGTTTTTAAGTGTTGCGAGTGAAATATATTTTAAATAACATTTCTTAGACTAAGGACAATGAAAATAGTGAATTAATGCGTTTTTAGTATTATTTAGATATACTTTAGTAGTATGTATTATATTATTTAGTTTAGTAGTATATTTTTATACACTGTGTACATATCAATCACACATAAAATGTAAGATTCTGATTAAATTTCTGTAAAAATAAGATTCTCATAGGTTGTTAGAAATAAGTTTGTGAAATGTCGCCCTCATTATATAAAAGAAGTAATGTATTATTTATGTAATATTATGTTTCTCCCTTCAAATAAATAACAAAAAAACTAAACAACAAAGACCGCTCAACTCATTTCACATACTCCTGTAATACCAATATTTAAATTCCTAAAATGACAAACTTACTTTTGGAAGTGAACTCTCCATCTAGTGGCAGCAAAAGAAAGTTTAATAGGAAAGAAGTGAACTGGCTCTCAGTTCACGCTAGAAAGTAGTGTAGAAAATCGAGCATTTCAAACGTTTGACAAAATTGTTTGTCCAAGCGGGGAAAAAAGTCGTTATTCCTCAAGAGGAAAAAAGTTACTTTTTTATTTTTAAAATTTAAAAAAAAAAATTTGTTTCTTAACTCCAGCATGAAATGGTCGTCATTTCACGCTAGAAAGTAGAAAATTGTTTGACGCCTCCGGCAGGTATTTTTCAAAAAAAATTTTTTTTTTTAATTTTTTTTTTGTTTTAAACTATTTTTTACTATTTCTATGCACGATTTGAAATGCACGATCATCTACTCAACTTTCTAACACCAAATGTGGGCCTTCTATGCCCTCGTTGACAAAAACACGGTGTATAACACGGGGAGAAAAGCTATTTTAGACTCGGGGGAAGTATTTTCAGCACTCGTCTCTGTCTCGACTCCGACTCGTGCTGAATACCTCACCCTCGCTAGAAATAGCTCATTTTCTCGCCTAGTTGCACAATCTACTATTAAGACTCGTATGCTCGATGTATAAAATTATATTAAGTTAAAGAGATTAGAATGACCTCTCCGAGCAAAAATTTTTAAATTTGTTCTCATCGCTCAACTCTGTGATGTAACAGACACTTAAAACCTTAAGCATTGAGAACAAATCTGAAAGTTTTTGCTTGGAGAGATCATTCTAATCCCTTTAACTTAATACAATTTTATAGATCGAGCATTCGAGTGTTCTTAAAATAAACTAATAAATCTGATAAACGATAAAAAGAAATTGCATTTAATTGAATTTCGCTCTTAACCGCAAAATATAGTATATCCATAGAAAGATTTAGAGTTTTCCTAGAATCAACTTCGCACTTTTTCCGCCTTTCATATAAATACATTATCCAGCCATTTAATACACTTTGCAGACTTAGCAAAGTCCTCGAAACGCGGCGCAACGCGCGACGCAAATTTTCCTCGGCGGTCCCGCCTCCAAAGTTCACGCCTTTGTCCCGTTCCATTTCTCGAGCTTCGCGTCTTTTTGCCATTAAACTCCGGCTGCGACCGAAGTTTTGACGGCGTATTTGTATCCGCCGCCAGATTACAGACTCAGTACTCGGCCCCTCGGCGGATCTCCGGAGCTGCACTTACATCTGCTAATCGCCTTAGTTGGGGAGGGGGGAAATTCGTTCATACAGTCGCGTTTCTTTTCTCGGCCCGGATTACGCGGCTCTCCGTTAGATTAACAAAGGCGCGACAGGAGATAATGGACTGCTTCGTTGTAGCCTTTTATTCCTGGAGATTTTTCTTCCGAGTTCGCCGGCAAACAGTTTTTTTAATTCAATGAAGCTGCTTAGCTGGAGGAAAGTGCATAGAATAGTATTACGTCGAGAGGAAAGTCTTTGAAGCCTTTCTTTGGTTAACGATTTTTAACGACGAGTTCGTTCTCTTTGGAGGTATAAGTTATTCAATCAAGGACAGCATCCATTGTTTATGTTTGAGCTTTGAAGATTTTAATAGTTTTTTTCGTCAAAACTGTTACTGGATTACATGATGCTTTTAATGGAAAAAGTTACGTTTACTCCACCCAACATTTAATTTTTCAAAAAGTATTAACAAAATGTTTTAATAATTATCAATGCAATCACATATTTTTTGCTAATTGGGATTATAATTTTTCAAAAATCAATCAAAACCCAGTATTCCAAATATTTTTCGACATTACTTTCAAACTTAATAATTGTTTTTTGTTTTCTACAGTTTGAAACTCCAAATTTTAGTGGACAATAGGGTTGGAAAGTTTAATAACCAAGACTACCTGATTTTATTAACAAATTCTGCCGTCCGCAGAACTGCCGAACAGGATTTAGAGTACGGGGCCAAAGTGCAACTAATTAATATGCAAATTGTAACAATCAATTTTCTGTCTTTCATTAAATTAAAGCTGGTAAGCTATACTATAACAAGAGTTACTATATATGAAAGCAGCAGCAATCCGCAAACTCGCTGCAGAGTGAGTTTCCGCTGCACTGGATGTACGCTCACAACTGAATAAATAAACATTTGTACTGCAACTCGACGCATAAATATAAATGAAGTATCCCCTTACAAATAAAATTAGGGGATTCTGGTTTAACACGTCTGAGGATTTTTCTCTCTCGAATATTAACTCGGCTTTGCTGCGTCATGCTTACACTGCAAGCGATTAATTTCCCGCGTTCAAATTCTCGTATTCTTCGAGATCTATTTTTAATTCGATTTCAATTTTATTCGATGACGGTTAATTTCGGTGACAAATTAATGTTTAACGCCGGCTATTATCCGCCGCATTCTCGAAAGTGGAATTTACGCTGTTGCTGTAAAAGTCGTTGTTTACGGCGCGCCGTAACTTAAAAGCATTATTTATCCGGCAAATTTCGCTGCTCATTGCGTCAAAATTCGTTATTACGCTTTTCCTGCACGTCTCCCGCAAAAACTGTGTCACGTTCAATCGAGAATGAATTTCAGAAACTCCGAGCAGCGAACGATTTGTTATCTTTTCTGTTTAAGCTCGCGTCTTCAGACCTCGCGTTCTCATTCGATCTTGTTGTTGCTTCAATTACCGTCGAAATCGTGCGTCTTTGCACCCTTCCGCACTGTTTTTCCCGTAAATTTATATACGTGCTGAAAAACAATTCGAGAGATAACCATCCGTCTTTTCAACGGGGCTGAGGCTTGTATTTTCTGAATTCTTATATCGATAAGTTTTGAGATATATAAGAGCGAAAGATTTCGGCAACAAAAAATGTATATACGCTTCTTTTGAAATACCGATGTACTTTGAACATATGTTTTTTCCACGGTATAAGATAAAGAGGTGGACCGACGACCCCCCACTCTCTCTGATCTTATTGAAACCCTTCCATTTTTTTCCGCTTGGCGGCGACGAATAACGATTGAAGGTGAAATACGAATAAAAGCGACGTTTCGGTTCCACGGCACGCGCACGAATGCGTGGACTTAAATCGTTATTTCAAACGAACTAACGGCAAAAATGACACTTAATAGACATGAAATTGTTTTTTTTTTTTTAAACAAGGAATAATTTCGTACATTTTTTATTAATCAGTTATAAAAAAAACATGGTCAAATTCGCTTATAAACAAAAAAAAGTACGTTTTTCGCTATGTTTTGCTTACTTCTAGCTTAGTAACTTTTTATTTTTATAATGTTTGATGCGATCATTAATGGATGTATCATTAGAGAAGTCCTTAATCTTTAAAATAAGACATTGTGACCCTAAAAATACGAAATAGAACCGAAATTATACGACAAATTGTACGAAATATGCAATAACTTGGCTTCTAAACAATATATTTGAATTCTGAAATATCGAGTGGATCGACGTAAATATACAACAAATCTATCAAATTAAAAGATCATTTTTTTTTATAACGCCTTGTTTCTACTGCTTATTAAACAATTAAATTTTTAATAACTTTTTAAATTTACAACTTATGATAAAACACCCTCGATATTCGTAATCAGGAGGTCAAAATACATCTAGAAACCTTGGGTGTCCTACTGGACCTCGATTTCCGACGAACACTCCCTTTGCTCCTAGACTAATAGGATGTTTCCGTTATTTTGCAGCCTAAACGCTTCGATCATTTATTATTCCTTTTATCACTAAATTTTGAAGCACTATTAAAAGTAGGTTTGGATTTCTATATTTATAATTTTTCACAGAGTAGATTAAACCGTACTTAATGAATTCGACAACTGACACTGCATATATGTACAGCTGAATGTATGCTTCATAATGTCGACGATTTTTTTTTTATTATTTAATCGTTTTTTAAATCAAAACATCTTAATACCTTCTTATCAGTCGATAATCTAATAGCGATGCAAAATGATAATTCAATAATAAATATACATTTCATAAATTAGAGCTTTAAAAAAAAAAAATTATTTACTTAAAAAAGTAATAGTGCATTTATGTTTTCTGCATTAAATGTTAACGATAAACTAAAAGAAATTAATTATTCATATTTCAGAAAAATCATAAAATACAATATGAATAATGAAATAAAAAAAAATAAAGTTCCAAGTACTGGACTCAAACCCCGGCAAAACAAAACTGAGCGCGGCGCCTTAGTCGATGCAGCTATCGAAGACATCACTTGCAGTATTGTAGTTGAAACTTGCATATATTCACCGCAATCTTGGGACATTTTAGTTTTAAATTAGTTTGTAAGCTTGCCAGCCTATGTTCAGGTAACTTTGTGTTACGTCTATAGGATTTATTTTTCTAAATTTTTCTGGTAAATAAATGAATAAATAAATAACTTAAATTAAATTTTAAATTGCAATTTTCATTTAATTTAATTGTGTGCCCATACTCTGAATAATTATTTGTTTTTCTCTTGTTTTCCTCTTTAATCCAAGCAAATTCTTAGTGTATAATAAAAAATTCATACGATTTTACCGAATTGCCTGGTTACGATCATTTATAATTTTAGATAGTGGAATAAAGTATCTTCATGAAAACAAAAAAAAAAAAAAAAAAAGTGTAATGTTCATATAATTATAACTATTTAATAGATTAAACCGAATTCGACAAGTGGCACTGCATATATGTGAATGTATGCTTCACAATATCGACGATTATTTTTGATTATTTAACGCCAAGTGGAAAAAAATGGAAAGGCTTCAGTAACGTCACAGCAGTTAAGTGATGGGTGAAGGGTAGTTGATCCACCTCTTTTTCTTACACCGTGGTTTTTTCTGATATGTTTTGAGAATCAGTTTTAGATAAATTGCTCGATTTGCTTCGAGTAAAAAAGTTTTTCGTCGAATTATTGATTGAGATGTATTTGTAAAACGAGAAAGTTTTATTTTTATCATTCATTACACAAAATAGCAGAGTAATAAATAATTATTTTACGAAAAAAAAATGTTAAAACCGTCGAAATATTACACGGAGACAAATTTTCTAGTAAAAATTACAATAGTACATTTTAATTTGATCACAGACTGTAAAAATATAAAATATTACCATGTTCCTAGTAAACTTTACGAGGTCAATGATAAATTTTCATATTTAGACTTGTAAAATTTACTAGGAACATGGTAATTTTTTAGATTTTTACAGTCTGTGATCAAATTAAAATGTACTATTGTAATTTTTACTAGACTAGCCAAATCCAAACGCGCATTTTTTTAAGGTTATGAATGCAAATTTTCTTTATAATGTAGTTTTAATTATTTTAAACGATAAAATTATGAGATATTTTTTATCAAATAAAGAAACGAAATTTTTTAATTCTATTAACTTAATTATTTAGCTTTAAATACTTAAATATAAAAATTTAATTTAAAAAATTTAAATTTAGCGTACGTAGTGGATCGTTGCATTCAATTCTTACAGACCAATCAAAATCAATCAAAATTTCGGCTTCCTATCGTTCCGTTACATTCCTCGTTTACGATGCAACAGCAAATGATATTCACTTTTTAGAGATTAGCTGCAGCGCCACCATTAACCAATCACATTTTTCAATTCATCAGAATGAGCCAATGCATTTTCGACTTCAACTTTCCTTCATCACTTTTTTAAGAGAGGAAAATTTTTCTCCTTGTAGATAAAATTGATAAGTAAATTTGTTAATAAAGATGCATACAAAAAAAGACAAATAAGTAATTTACAAAACGTCAATCAACCTCTCCTCGCAAACATTCCAAAGATAAAACCAAGAAAAAAAAAACATCCGACTTCGATTCCCCAAAAGCGCCTTAATCTGCCTACCGAGCCGCCCCAAAAAAAAAATAGCCTCTCGCGCCCGTCTCGAAAAAGACGGAAAAAGTTTTAATTAGCCCGCCGCACTCGGACGAAAGTCAAACAAGCCGTCCCCGGGCGGCGTGTCAACAGGAGCCGTGCAAATAATCGGCCCGCGATCCTAAACAAACCCTCGCGCGCGAAGGTGAGCCGAGAGATACCCCCGCGCAGACCCGCGACCGAGCTCGTCTCGCACGCGTGACAAGAAAGACCGGCTCGAGCTTAAGCCCGCGTCGTTATACCCGCGCGAGATATGTACGCGGCGATCGGCCGCGTTTTCCCCGGGCAATAAGAGCCTTCCCGTGGTAATCCGGGCGCGACCTCGAGAGCGAGGCGCGATTTACGGGGTGGGGAGGCAGGCAAGTGGCGGAAAAACGTCGCCGCTGCACTCGAAGACGATCGCTGCGGACGCAGATAAGGAAGATCGATAGGCGATCGAGCCGCTGGGCAAACTGCCGCGGGGAAACGAGAATTTGTTGCTTTTTGCCTGCACGCCGAGCCGCGCTCCGGAGCGTCGAACGTCGGGAGCTGCGCTCGTTCGCAAATGAATGCTGGTAGGTTTCTTTTTGCAGGGGGAGAATCGGCCGAGGCGCGGGGACCGGGTGACTTTGGCGGGAAGAACGACGTGCTCGGAATGCTCGCGCCGCTTGAATCGAAAACTATTGCACGAAGAACATTTAAAGTCTAATTCCGATCGTGGCGCAGCGAGAAATAAAGGGAAGTGCATTTTCTTAAAGTTAAAAATTCGGTTTTGAATTCTTGAAGCTTTTTGCGTTAGTTTCCTCATTATTTAAAGGGCTATTCAATTAGGCTAATTAAGTACCTCGAGGTTCGTGTAAATTTCAATTGCATTGATTAAATATGTCAATTCACAATGATGGTGCTTTTATAATAATTAGTATAAAAAGCATGTGTACGTTAATTTAAAAATTGTAATTGCAGCCTCGTTGAACTATTTTCACAGTTCGCTTTAACGACTTAAACTATTTCGCTCTCGTTTTCTATAATTACGGTTAATGATCCCATAAAATGACGACGATGATTCTCAAGTAACTCTTAAAACCCCCGGATTCAGGTCAAAGCTTTACCGCGCGGAGAGTAAATGTACCGAATAGATATACATCTTTTAGCTAAATTTCTTTTTAATGCATCCAGTATATATAATGATTCAAAGTAATTGCACTTCTCCTCGCTCGTTCTTATCTCGTAAAGCTCGAATTTCACGAAACGTTTAAAATAACGAAACCCGCAATCGGCACCGCGCGCCTTCTCAGAAAAGATTTACCCGTACGGAGAAAGCGGTCGCCTCAAAAAAAAAAAAAAAAAAAAAAAGTTGCTAAAACCGCAGTTGTACTGTCGATTACCGCCGCGGAGCTATTTTCCGACTCTTAAAAGCAAACAGCGACAACAGCCAGCCAGCGTTCAAATGCCAATATCAAGAGCAGCGCAAAACCGGGCGCTAAACGCGCTCTCGGACACTCTTGCACACCTCCGCGGGAGCGCGGTTTAGTTCATTGATTGCTGTAAAGACAGGAAGCCGCGTCGCAGAGGGGAGGGGGGGGGAGGGCGAAAAGAGGCGGAGGTCGACGCTCCCGCCGGAGCGTAAACACGCCGGGTAATGCCCGCAATTGCGGCGCGAATATTCCGCGAAGGGGACGCGAAAATCCCGGGGGTGAATTAAGGCGACCGCTTTTGCGCTCGGTTCCTTTGCTTGAAGTCGCATTTTTTTTTTTCGACCGTGAAAGCATCGGTGGCTGGGAAATGTGTTTTCGCGGAGAAGGGATTTTTATTTGAAACGTTTACTTTGTGGTTATATGACCTACGGTGTATTTTAGAATATCGTAGAAGTTTTTATTACTCCCCTCTATGTCTTCCAAGTCGATCGCAAAGACGTAAGACATTCAATATACTTAAACTAGCCTGTCGGTAGAATTTTTCACGCGCAATGTGTACCGCGAAAACATGTACTTGTCGCAATTATTCGTCATTAAAAAATAAAGGGTAAAAGCACCCCGCGAACCGTCGTTGCACTCTTTTTTTTTCAGGTCGCACACTGCCTTTTTTTCTACCCTCATGAGGGGAGGCATAAAATTTTTAACGGCGGAGGAAACGAGAACCATTTTACTGCGCACATATCAGCCTCGACGCGGAATATAAGCCGCTCGGCGTTACATTCCGCGCGTTTAGCGCGAGTTTAATTCGCTCGGAACCGAAATTCTAATTGACATCGAACCGTCGACATTTCGTGCAACACGCAACACGTATTTCCATGCTCTCTCTCTCTCTCGTATTATATACGAGCTTCCCAAACTCCGTGTCGTTACGCCGTTCCGATACGTCAAAGCCCGGCTCGAAGCTGTTGCTTCTCCGCGAGCAATTTCCAAAGTGGTTTTTCAAATTTTTCCGCGGAATTGCCACGCCGCCGGGAAAGTTCGCCGAGAGATGGACTTTGATGCTCGGCTTTCTGTCGATAAATAGTTATTGGGCAGTGAATTGCTTTTGAACGTTGAAAGAGCGAAATAATTGCATTATTTTGTACTGTAATAAAATAAGAGCGCAAAAAGTTTTCCTGTAATTATTAGTCGAGGGTGAATTCTACTTTACTGCACCATTGAAAAATAAGCTCCTTTTGCTAATTTTATACATCATATAAAATGACTTCCGGTTTTCTGTGCGTGCACAAGACGCCGGCACCGATTTTGAGGCCGTAACTTCCGTAATCTTTACTGTATTCCTTATTGAAAATACTAGCAGCTGTTTAAGGTGATATTTCTACAGTTACTTGACAAAAAGCAACTAACAGGGACCATTTTGTGGACCGCTTTATTTCGAGAATTTATAAATAGCTTCATATAGATATAACTAAAATATATAATATCCGCTGTGATTTACAGCACGAACAGTTTATTTTATAAGGGATACTTTTCTACTTGGTGGGGGAAGTCTCCGTCGGCGTCTAGAAGACAGACCCGTTTAGTCCCCAACCCCGCAGTCTGGGTCCAACTATTTTTGAGTAAACAACCTAGAGTGGTGTTAATGTGCGAACTATTCCTCTGGAATAGCTAGCGACGTGGCTGTTCTTCAAAAAATTTTATAATCCTTGACTTGTATGCTGATGCTTAACGTAAGTAAATCTATTGAAGATCATACAATTACGTATAATATCGTATTGAAGAAAATTTGTTTAGGGTACGGAGTCTGAATTATATCAGGAACAGCTGCTGTTGATTCACAAAGCCGAAAGTAGGGACAATGAGCGGAGCAGCCGAGACTTAACACTTGTATACCTGATCGGCCGCAATAAAACCGAGGAAAAATACAGCCAGACCGCTCGGATCTTCGTGAAATTTTCGCAGAACATTTTAAAACTCGTGCTTTCGAGATCCGTTTAAAAAATCGTTTTGTCTTTGTTAGCGAAGAGAGCAGATTTTCTAATGAGCTCCGTACAGTGACCAACGCTGCAAGTATAAATCTAGGCAAACTAGAACCGTCAGTCTGCACAAACTGGCGAAAAACGGCATTGCAATAATAATTTGATTTCCAAATTCGTTTGTAAAAACTTTCACGTCAAACGTAAAGGTTTCATACTACATATTTTCTCTAAAGGAAAATATATTAGTTTTACAATCTTTATTAGCCATTAGCGGCTGTCAAATCCAATGTTGTATCTCTCTCTTCCTCTCTCTTTTTCTCTCTCTTCTTCCTCCTTCTTCCTCTCTCCCTCTCTTCGCCTTTCCCTCCCTCTCTCTTCCTCGCTCAATCTTTCTTTCTCTCTCCTTCTCTCTCTCTCCCTCACTCCCTCCTTCTCTTTCTCTCTCTTCCTCCCCCTCTCTTCATCCCTCTCTCTTTTTCTTTCTCTTCCTCCTTCTCCCTCTGTTGCCCTCTCTTCGTCTCTCCCTCCCTCTCTCTTCGGGTTTCCCTTCTTCCTTCTTCCTTTTCCTCCCTGCCTTCGTCTCTTCCTCCCTCTTTCTTTATCTTTGCCTTCTTCTTTCTCTCCTCCTCTCTTTCTCACTCAACCTCTTACTTTCAGTCTTCCCCTCTCTTTCTTCCATTCTATCTTGCCGGCGGGCTGTAAATTACAACGGCTGATCAGCTGTCCACGAATGTGCAGATTCATGTCTATATTCAAATAACTGCACAACTCAAGATAACTCCAGTGAAATTCTCGGTAAAATGTACCTTATGTGATATTTGTACAACGCTGTCCTAAAAGGAGGAAAATGCCAATGTAATCTCGCTAGATTGTTACAATCTGAGGGAACTCTGTTTTGAACTGTAAATTACAAATATTATAATAAAAAGAACCTCACAACCTGACGAAAGCACCAGTCATTAAAAAGCTTTTATTTTCAAAAGCCCCAATCCCCAATACTCCAATATTTCCCACAGCTCGACCCGTCAATTTCCAGTCCCCTCCCCAAAAAATCACGGACCTCGCAGCAAAAACTTGCACCTCTCAGTCCGCGTCCTAATTAATCCAGCTCCTCGCAAAACAGCAAACACCTCGCGGAGCCGGATACCTCTGCACTCTCCTCGGGGCGCAGCGAATTCCATCAGCGAAATGACACATCGGCGTGTATCGCCCCCGCAAAGCTCCCCGCGTGGGAGTCTGCCAGTCTGCGCGCGGCGCGGCGCTTTGCATTCCTTCTTTTTTTCTCTGCGAAAATGCGCAGGATGCTGTTGGCTGAGGCTGGGGGTTAAGCGGCTCTGTCGAAGCGTGTAAATACGTGTTTACGTGGATTCTCGAGCAATTCGAGAGAGAGAGAGAGAGACGTTTGAATTACAGGTTTGATGCAATTGAGGCGTTTCAGAGACTTTTGTACCTTTCTTCTAGCGTATTTTGTGTACTTTTTTTTAATTAGACGATAGGACGAAATTATTTAACGGGCTGATTGCAAGCTTAATTTATTAATTTATAATTCAGTAAAACGTAATGTGTGCTAACATAAATTTTACGTAAATAACAATATAAATATTATTTTGTAACTATGACTATGACTATTAAAAATATAGGATTTATTATTATGACGCTCGCTTGGCTCAAAATTCACTTATTCTTCATGAAATCCAAATAAAACCAAAACTTTATATATACGATACTAAACAAGATTCGAAAACTCCAAAATATACTCAGCACTTTCGCCCATCCGCCATTCCCGCCTGTTCAATATTTCATTAGCAAAAGCTGCAATCAAGCACAAAAAGCTCCCAGCCGGCCGTATAAACCACCATAAAACCCAACTCGTTACCACCCAAAAGCATGTACAGACAACTTGTCTCGTTCGCTTCGCGAACAAACTTCCCCGGCTGCAGGCCAAACAAAAAATTGAACGACGAACTCTTCGCTCGAACTTTTTCAAGCCCCGTCGCTTTACTGCGCGATCGTGACGCCGCAAGCGGCGAGGGTCAAACGGCGCGGCGCCCTCCCCGGCCGCGACAAAGGGCTCGCTCGCGCCCCCGGAATTTTCGCGTTTATTGGCCAATTCACGATTTGTCCGCTCGGCTGCGGCTCTGCGCGCAGGACACTCCGGGGATTTGCGCTTTTTTATTTTTGGCCGGCGCGCTTTCCGTCTGAATGATGAGGACGAGTCGGGGTATGGAAACGTTGGGATAGAGGCGGGCTTCGGCTTTGGTGATTTGCTGATCGATTGATCGCGAGCTTTGATTTTGCGGTACGGGCTTGGATTGGCATGGATTTATGTTAATGCTTCGTCATTAATAGGGAGTGGTTTATGAAGCTTGTCAATGGTTGATAGCAACTGTAGTATTTGTACGTAATTGTACAAGATGTATTATATTATAATATAATTCTCAGAATTCGATTCGGTATTGTATGTATGTAGTACTTGAAGTTGAAACGGATAATCGGCATTTTGAATTGAGGTAATACTTGATGAATAATAATTTGTGTCTGATTTACAGCTTCTATTTTTAATGCGATTTCAATAACTCAATAATCTATATTGAAGCTCGCATTAAGATAATTCGAATGTTCGCAATAGGAGGTCATCATTTCACTCAATTGTAATAATCTGTACGCGATAAATTTCAAATTAGTCTTATCTGGTTACACTCCGCATGACTAAACTTATTAAGATTGATGAATTAAACGAAGTTAAATCAAAATGATAAATATAAATGTACGAAATACGTTACAAATTGTTTAGTGTAATGGATGTTTATGTTTAACAGTTGGAATTGTTATATTCTTGTATTATAGGTTAAATGGAATTAACTTACAATTAAATTAAAAGTGTGATTAAAAGCAGATACGGTAGAAATGTGATAATTTAAAATATAATTTAAAATATCTAAAAACAATATATATGTACACACAGGCAGTGCATTTTACTTTTAATCTAAATTGTATTATAGGCTAAGCGATTTAATAAATATAAATTATTATATCAAGAAAGAAATCTAATTATGATATAATTAATCTAAATTTATTACTTCTAAAGTTTATCACGATTTAGTTTAATTTCGCTAAAGATATTACACATCCATTGTGCAAACATTTATAATACATTTCGAGGAAAATGAAATTATAAGTATATTATTACTTACATAGTACTAAGTAATGACAGCGCTGAACCCCGGCTTATCCAAAAGGATTCTGCAGGAAATTTTCACAATTTCTTTGAACATTCAGTCAGCTGGAACAATAAATTATATACTTTTTTATATTTATTATAAACAAAATTTTGCTGATGCAGCCGCTCCGACCGGTGGAGGGAGATCTGATGGCGCTTTTCCCCGAGAACGCGTGGATGGATGAAACTTTTTCTCAGCTTCCGTAATTGTTATGAAAACGCAATTCTAATAATAATTTTTGCACAAAAGCTCAAAGAGAGATCTTATTAGCTGCAAAGGGATTGTTTTAGGGATTATTATTGTAGCATTATATGTAATATTAATTATATAAGTTTTATACGACTATATACTGAGAAAAAAATTTAATTGAACTGATTACATAAAAAGTGAAATTTCGCCGATAACATATATTATTAAATTAAAGACAAATGCTATTGAAACAATAGTAACGAAATTAATTTAAAGAAAAAACTTATTAATTCAATAGCATTAAACGAATTTAATAAAATATTTTATTAATTCAATATAGCATTTGTCTTTAATTTAATAATATATGGTATCGGCCAAATTTCATTTTTATGTAATCAGTTCAATTCAATTTGTTTCTCAGAGTATAATTCTGATAAGCGAATTATATTTATTCTAATTTATGAGCCGATAGAATTTGATAATTCGTTTTCAAGCAAGCCATTTTCAATACGATTGTATTTATAATGAGTATTCAGAGAGTAGACTCAGTGCAGAACTCTTTTAAATTGTCACAGTGAAAGACAGTTAAAAAAGTCAAATGGAAACTGTTCAACAAGATGCTTCTTCAACAAGTAATTAGACTATATATATATTCCCAGCTTTATTATTTTACTTATATTTTGTTTATTTTAAAGAAGAATTTCTTTTTCTAATATTTGTAACCTTTGTATTTCTTATGAACATGGCTAAACTATTTTTTTTAAGTCACATTTTATTCATGGAAGTGTAAATAACTTATAGATAAAAATACTCCCAATGCTGGCTACTGTACCAAGACCTTAGAATTTTTTATTCAAAATCCCAGAAAGATGTGTTCTTTTTTGCTTTGTCAGCTGTGAATCTATTAATTGAGTCGAAGAAAAGTCTGTCTACGTTCTTGAAGAGTCCAATAGACAGCATGCCGAGAGCGAAACACGCAAATCATTACATTTTTTCATTATAAAAACATTTTATATATCATAAAACTTTTCTATTTGATTAAAATCTTTCTTTTTTATGTCCACCTTGACAATAATTTTTTGTTTGAATTCTTCGAGGAACTGAGAATGAAAACTTCTAAGTTCTTGGTAATACATTAGATAGCATTAGTCAGTAATAGTTTCATTTGTTTTTTCATTAAAATTTACTATTATCAGAACATAAGTAGCGTCTAATAATACAAAATTTAAACTTTACAGAGAAAATAGGTATAAGACACTTTATGATCCTGTTGCTGTTTGTGGGAGTATCGTCTGCCTATATGATGCGAGTGTGCATGTCGGTAGCTATTGTTGCAATGCGAAATAAAGAATCTGCTAACCCAGATTTCCCGGTACGTAAAACCTCAAATTATCTAATAGTTTCTTGAACAGTATTCGTCATATTACTTGATTGCAGGAATATAATTGGAATACAGAGACGGCTGGTATGATTCTTAGTTCTTTCTATTGGGGTTTTCTAATAACACAGCTTCCAAGTGGCTACATCTTAAACTATTACAGCCCGAGCAAACTCCTATCCTACAATGTATTTCTCAGCTCAATTTTCAGCTTGTGCATACCACTTGTAGCAGGTTATGGTTCTGTCTATGTGATATCCTGCAGAGTCGCGATGGGTTTGTGTCAAGGATGCGTCCTACCAGCTGCATTTGCTATACTGGCAAAATGGGCTCCGCCTCTAGAAAGAGCACTTCTAAGTGAGTTTTCATTAATTCATTTTTATACAAACATTCTATTTCTTCTAAATATCTTAAAGAATAGTTTTAGTACAAATTGGCCATATGCAGTGATATAATTGAATATTAGTTGATTTTAGATGATTGTTTACAGGTTCAATTGTCACAAGCGGAGTATCATTTTCATTTATTGTCGCAATGCCAGTTTCTGGAATTCTTGCAGCTTCAAATTTTGGATGGCCAAGTATTTTTTATTTTTTCAGCGGCGTTGGAATTATATGGAGCATCGTATTTTATTTCCTGGCTACAGATAGTCCTTCCGTCCATCCGATGATTGACGAGAAAGAAATGCAGTACATCAACAGTAGCCTTGGCAAGTCGAACAAAATAGATAATAACGAAAACGTAAGTAATTCTATCAATAATACTATATAGTTTGTAGTAAAATTTTTAGAAAATGCCAAAAGATTTATTATATGAAACTATAGTACAGTTCTCACTTGCAGAAACTAAAAGTACCTTGGACAGCAATGTTGACGTCTCTACCAACATGGGCTATAATTATCTGTCACGGCGGTCACTCTTGGGGATTTGTAACACTACTAACTGAAATGCCTGCTTACTTCAAAAACGTTTTAAATTTCGACACTTCAAAAGTTAGTAATAATGATGCACTTGAAATAAATCAGTAGTATTTCAAACTAATCGTCTATATCTTACTATTTTCTAGAGTGGTTTACTGTCTGCCCTTCCTTATATAGGTAATTGCATTCTGAATTTACCATTAAGCTATTTGGCCGATTTCTGTTTACGCAAAGGTATTTCTACTTTAACGACTCGCAAAATTTTTAATATCATTGGTTTTTGGATACCGGCCCTTTCTGTAGTTATTATAGCTTTTGTGAATACAACTGACGCGATAATCATTGTAGCGATTCTTGTAATCGCAGTCGGTTTCTCTTCCGCCATCAATGGCGGCTACGTTATCAACTGCATAGATATAAGTCCCAACTTTTCTGGGACTATTATGTCCTTTTCCACCTTCTTGGCTAGCATTGTTGGGATTATCACACCTTTGGTTTGTGGTGTCATCGTATCTAATGAAGTAAGAAAAATTCTTTTCAATTAACAAATTATTCGTCAGTAATGTTAAAACTAGATATCTAAAAAATAATATTCACTTCAATTAGTTTCTTTTAACAAAACAAAGTAATAATCAAAATAATTATATCAACAGTACGTTATATCTTTGAAAAAAAGTAAGAATATTTTAATCTGTTTTTGCAGAAAGATCAAGGCCAATGGAAAATTGTATTCTGTATTTCGGGGATGGTTCAGTTTGTGACTAGTCTTGTATTTTTAATTTTTGCTAAAGCTGATATTCAGCCATGGAATTCAGCCGTGATACAGACTGTTATTTAAGTCAACAAATTTCAACTATTTTTAAATAAAATGAACCAGCTTGGTCCATAGTTACTGAACAAGTACATAAAAAAACTGAACGAAAAAAAAAAGATTTTTATTCTATTTTTAAAAATTACTTTATATTCACTATAAATATATAAGTTAAATGGAATTCAAAGATCATTTGACTGAACAATACTGAAAATTCAAACTTTTGCAATGCAAGAGACTGAAAATATTATGAAATAAATAAAATATTTATGAAACAAATTATTTGTACATTGTTTTAGTAATTTTACTAATATATAATATACTATAATACTAAATATGCAGTCTTGTACTTTAAGAATAAGAATAAGAATAAGAATGTTTGAAATGTATAGTCCACTCTTTTAAAATTCTAACTTTGATGAATCTACTAGATCTTTCAGTGCTGTTATTGCATCTCCAGTTTAATTAAACTGTAACAAGACTCTGAGTTTTCATTTCTTTCTTCGATCGGAAAAAATCAGGAAGAGTAGCAACGAGGCGAGCCTCTCTGATCTTGAAAGATAATATAGAGTTGTGTCCACCAGCCTACAAAAAGAATCTGACTTTAGGCTGTTTTATCGGAGTATTTATACACAAAGTTTTACTGAAGCATTCACTCCAAGCGATGGAGCGAAAAAGCGGTTGACGCTTTTTCCGAAAAAGGTTGGTGTACATATGTATAAAAATAAGGTGTCGGTGTCCCTCAAATTTTGCTTAGCTTTCGTAATTGTTATAAAACACATTTCTAATAATAATTTTCGTATAAACGTTCAAAGTTATCTTATTAGTTACAAAGAGATTATTTATTATAAATTTTATTATAATTTTACATATTCACGATCTATTATTAAAAATGATGTTAATTATGTAACATTTACGTAATATTAATTATCTAAGGACCAACCTGTTTTATAGGCCATATCATTCTGATAAGTGAATTAAAAATTTATGGCTGATAGAATTTGATAATTCGTTTCGATTTTCAAAACAATAATTTTCAATTGAATTGTTTTTATATTAAGTATCCAAAGAGCAAAGTCAATGCAGAATTTTTTTAAATTGTCACAGTGAAACACAGTAAGAAAAGTCAAATGGAAATCGTTCAGCAAGTAATTACATTTTCCTAACTTCGTTATTTTATTCATTTTTGCTAATTTTAAAGAAAAACCATCTTTTCTGAAATGTATAATTAACCCTTGTATTTTTTGGTGGAAGGTAGATTTGAATGGTTTTGCCAAACACAGATTTTGTTCAATTAATTTTATTGCACCGATATTTCGGCATTAATCCGAGTGTCTTCTTCAGGGCCCTAAATTTTTATTTGAATTCATTTAGCTGATATTAGAATTATTTGTTTTAATTATTAAAATTTAATATTAGAAAATTCAACAGTCCGAAAATCCAGATTATCCCGTATGTAAGAACATTAAAGTTCTTATTTAATTACGATAGTAATTGTGATTTCCTTAAGCAAATACCGAGGTGTGTTTAAACCAAGGGCTACTCATCGGTCTAGGAGATCCCAAAGTTTTTGAATGCGGGGAGAGACTGTGTAGAAAAAAAACTGAAGAATATAAATAAAAATTATTTACTTTTCGAGATTGTATTCATTTCTTCCTTAGATTCAAAAAATCAGGAAGAGTGGAAACGAGGCAAGCCTCTCTAATCTTGGAAGACAGAGTAGGTTTATGTTGTCCAGCTTCCAAAACGAGTATGATTTTTAGCCGTTTTTCTCAGGGTATTCATACAAAAAATTTTGCTGTAACAGCCACTCCGATCACTGGAGGGAGAGAGCGGATGAACTAACTTGTTTTATACGATCATATATCATTCTGATAAGAAAATTACAAATTTTTGTAATTGATTAGTAATTTATGAGCTGATAGAATTTGATGATTCGTTCCGATTTTCAAGACAGCAATCTTCAACAGAATTGTTTGTATAAAGTATCCAAAGAGTATACTGAATGCAGATTTCTTTTAAACTGACACAATGAAACACAGTAAGAAAAATCAAATGGAAATCGTTCAACAAGACACTTTTTCAGCAAGTAATTATGCTTACATTTTCTTAGCTTCATTATTTTATTCATATTTTGTTAATGTCAAAGAAGAACTTCTTTTTCCAAAATGTATTAACCCTTGCATAACATTGCGAAGCTATTCTTTTTTCAATTCATATTTTATTCATTGAAATATAAATAATATGTTGATAAAAATTACTACGTCTGTTGTCTACTGTATTACCAAAAATGTAGAATTTTTTATTCTCGATCCCAGAAAGATGTGATTTTAATTTTTTCACCTGTGCATCTCTTGGGTCGAGGAAGTCTGCTTAGTATCCATAATCGCAAAGTACAAAGGGAATACGATGATCAATTATTAAATTTTTATCTTCAAATTTATTACTGAAATTTATATCTTCATATTTATTAACTATTTGTTCAAATTAAAATCTGTATTTTTTGTGTCCACTTTCAATATGATGATTTATTTTTAAATTCTCCGAAGGACTGAAAATGAAAACTTCTAATATCTTGGTAATACAGTAGAAGATTAGTAGATTCATCAAATAAGTTATGTGAATATTTACCTAACATTAGAATCATTGGTTTTAATCATTAAAATGTAATATTATCAGTACACAAGTAGCATATAATAATAAACTAAAAATTTACAGAGAAAATAGGCATGCGACACCTTATGACACTGTTGCTGTTTCTGGGAGTAACGTCTGCCGTTATGTTACGCGTGTGCATATCGGTAGCTGTTGTTGCAATGCGAAATAAAGAATCTGCTAATCCAAATTTCCCGGTACGTAAAAGCTCAATGTAAACAAAGTTCATATATAACCAGTTTTTTTTAGATCTCCCATTACCTCTAATAGTTTCTTGTACAGTTTTTTTCATATTACATGATTGCAGGAATATGATTGGGATACAAAAAGGACTGGCTTGATTCTTAGTTCCTTCATGTAGGGTTCCCTAATAACGCATCTGCCATGTGGCTACATCTTAAACTATTACAGTCCGAGAAAACTCCTATCCTACACTGCATTTCTCAGCTCAATTTTCAGCTTGTGCATACCATTTGTAGCAGGTTATGGCTCTGTGTATGTGATAATTTGCAGATTCGCGATGGGGTTTTGCCAAGGATGCGTCATGCCAGCCGCCTTTTCTATATTGTCAAAATGGGCTCCGCCTCTAGAAAGAGCCCTTCTAAGTGGGTTTTTGTTAATCCATATTTATATGCATTTTTTTTTACAGAATCGAATATTAGTTAATTGTAAATGGTTGTATACAGGTTCGGTTGCCACAAGCGGATCATATTTTGCATTTATTATAGCAATGCCTGTTTCTGGAATTCTAGCAGCTTCAAGTTTTGGATGGCCTAGTATTTTTTATTTTTTCAGTGCCGTTGGAATTACATGGAGCATCGTATTTTATTGTCTAGCTACAGATACTCCATCTGCCCATCCGATAATTGATGAGAAAGAAGCGCAGTACATAAACAGTAGTCTTGGCCAGACGAACAAAATAGATAGTGACAAAAACGTAAGTGGCATTAGTACTATAAATTACACTAGATCATAGTAAAATAAATTGTTAGAAAATGCCAAACGGTGCTTACTTGTAGAAACTAAAAATACCTTGGAAAGCAATGTTAACGTCTCTACCAATTTGGACTGCAATCATCTCTCACGTCGCTAACTACTGGGGATCCGTAACACTATTAACTGAAATGCCTGCTTACATCAAGAACGTTTTAAATTTTGACACCTCGCAAGTTAGTAATAATGATACACTTTAAAGTCAATAGTATCTCCAACTAATCGTCTATATCATACTATTTCTAGAGTGGTGTACTGTCAGCCCTTCCTTATATAGGTGCTTTCATTTTAAGTTTATTCATAAGCTATTTGGCCGATTTTTGTTTATGCAAAGGTGTCTCTACTTTAACGACTCGCAAAATTTTTAATACCACTGGTTTGTGGATACCGGCGCTTTCTTTAGTTATTGTACCTCTTGTGAATACAAGTGATGCGACAATCATTGTAGCAATTCTCGTAATTGCAGTCAGCTTCTCTGCCACTACCGTTTGCGGATACATTATCAATCTCGTAGATTTGAGTCCCAACTTTGCTGGGACTGTTGTGGCCTTTGTCACTTTCGTGGGCGAGATTTTTGGAATTATTGCACCTTTGGTTTGTGGTATCATCGTATCAGAAGAAGTAAGAAAATTCTTTTAACTTAAAAAAATCATCCATCAGTAGTGTTAAAACTGGACATCTGAATAACAATCTAGACTTTTTTAATAATCAAATTTTCTTACCTAAAAAAATAAAAATTAAAATAATGAACTCATTATTATAAGCACAATTAATTAGATTGTTTTAACAAAACCAATAGATATTAAAAATAATTATATGAACAGTACCGTATATTCTTGAGAAAAAAATATTTTAATTTATGTTTACAGAAAAATGAAAACCAATGGAAAATTGTATTCTACATTGTGGGAATGCTACAGTTTGTGGCCAATCTTATATTTTTAATTTTTGCTAAAGCTGATATTCAACCATGGAATTAATTAAGTCAACTGTTTTTAAATCAAATGAACCAGTTTTATCAGTAGTTACTGAACATATACATAAAATATAACATAACGTAAAAAAAGATTTTTATTCTATTTTTTATAATTACTTTTTATTCACTATACGAAATATATAAAATATTTATGAAATAAATTATTTGTACGTTGTTTTAGTAATTTTACTAATATATAATATATGCTGACATTTAGGCTTCTACTTTAAGAATAAGAATAAGAATGTTTGAAATGTGGTCTACTTTTTTAATATTCTAACTTTGCTAAATCTACTAAACCTTTCACAAATAGAGCGAACTTGAGTGCTGCCATTGCTTCTTTAATTTAATTTAAGTTTTCTTGAATTACAAAAAAATAGAATATTAATGTATTAATATTACAATATAAACACAGATAATATGTTTTATATTTCATCCGAATGTTACTAAGGTAAGCAATTTAATTATAGTATAAGTTGACAGAAATTTAATATAAATTAACATTGAGCTTGCCGATAACTCGGTCAACATTTAGATTTTTATATAAAGCTGGTGCTCACTGTCACGGTCTGTCGTATTAAGTCAAACCCGGCTCAATCTCACGTACGCTTGTTATCGTTGTATTTTCGGCTGTTTTCTCGAGGAACTTATACACAAAATTTTACTGAAGCATTCACTCCAAGCGGTGGAGCGAAGGAGCCGATGGTGCTTTTTCCGAGAAAGATTGCTATACATCTGTATAAAAATAAGGCGTCGGTTTCCCTTAAATTTTCCTTAGGTTTCGTAATTGTTATAAAACGCAATTCTAATAATAGTTTTCACATAAAAGTTTAGAGTTATCTTACTAATTATAAAGAGATTATTTATTACAAATTTTAACAACAAGACACTTTATTGCAGCCCTATTGCTGCTTCTGGAAGTAACGTCTGCCTACATGTTGCGAGTGTGCATGTGAGTAGTTATTGTTGCAATGCGAAATAAAGAATCTGCTAGCCCGGATTTCCCGGTACATAAAAGCTCAAAGTAACCAAAGTTCATATAAAACAAATTGTTTTTTAGATCTCTTATTGCATCCGATAGTTTCTTGTACAGTTTTTTTCATATTACTTGATTACTGGAATATGATTGGGATACAAAATGGACTGGCTTTATTCTTAGTTCCTACTGTTGGGGCAACATAATATCACAGCTGCCAAGTGGTTACATATCTTAAACTATTACAGTTCGAGTAAAATCCTATCCTACAATGTATTTTTCAGCTCAATTTTCAGCTTGTGCACACCGGTTATGGAAGATTATGGTTCTGTGAATGTGATAGCCTGCAGAGTCGCGGTGGGTTTGTGTCAAGGATACATCCTAACAGCAACATTTGTTATGGTGTCAAAATGGGTTACGCCTCTAAAAAGAACCTTTCTAAGTGAGTTTTTGGTAGTTAGCTGTATAAAGTGATACAATTGAATGTTATTTTATTATAAATAAGCGTTCTCAGGTACAGTTGTCACAAGCGGAATACCATTTGCATTTATTTTCGGAATATCGGTTTCTGGAATTCTTGCAGCTTCAAGTTTTGGATGACCTAGTATTTTTTATCGTTTCAGTGCCTTTGAAATTACGTGGAGCATCGTATTTTATTTCCTGGCTAAGACACTTAATTACGCTGGTACAATTTTTGAGATTGATATAATAGCATTTTTAAGTATTATTAGGTCAGTTATAGCTATTATTGCAATGAAAACTAAAGGGTCCACAAATCCAGGTTATCCCGTATGTAAGAACATTAGAGTTCTTAATTAATTACGATAGTAACTGTGATTTCATTATGCAAATACCGAGGTGTGTTTGAACCAAGGGCTACTCCTCGGTCTAGGAGATCCAAAAGTTTTTGAAGACGGGGAGAGATCGTGTACTAAAAGCAGAAGAATACAAATAAAAATTATTTACTTTTCGAGATTGTTTTCATTTCTTTCTTAGATTGAAACAAATCAGGAAGAGTTGGAAAGAGGCAATAAACCTCTCCGATCTTGGAAGACAGAGTAGAGTTGTGTCGTCCAGCTTCCAAAACGAGTATGATTTTCAGTTTTTTTCTCGGGGTATTTATACACAAAATTTTGCTCAAGCAGCCACCCTGAGCAGTAGAGGGAGAGAGCGGATGGCGCTTTATCCAAGAAAGATTGGTATAATATACATAAAATACGGCATCGGTTTTCCTAAAATTTTGAGTAGATTTCGTAATTATTATAAATAATAATTTTCGCATAAAAAGCACAATATTAATTATGTAACATTTATGTAATAATTATTATTTAAGAATCATTCTGATAAGAAAATTACAAATTTTTGTAATTTATTAGGAATTTATGAGCTGATAGAATTTGATGATTCGTTTCAATTTTCAAGACAGCAATGTTCAACAGAATTGTTTTTATCTTAAGGGGGTTATATACTGAAAAAGGTTCCAAAAATCAATTTTTTTTTTATTTGATTTTTTGATTCTATAC
>JAWWEO010004965.1:0-44199 GCA_035582975.1 Ormyrus labotus
GTCCATGCAGCTAATCTCAAGTTCGTTGTCGTTTTTCTTGCGAATGAATCTTGTTTGAATATTTTTTTCTTTTATTAAACAGCCCGTGATAGATTTCATGATGTTTTCTTGGTTGGAACCAGTTGCTTTCACAGTTATTTTCGGAACTCGTTTTTGTCTTGGCTTTATGTTAGATATTACTTCAACGTACGATTTATTTTTTGGTTGTGATTCTGTGCATTTTTGTCGTTGAAATTCTATTAATTCAGTTTGTATTTTGTTTTTATCTTGTAGTTCTACTACAAGTTTTTTCAATAGATTATTTTCCGTTATCAGTATATCTATATCATTCTCATCTTCGTTTTCAATATTTGCGTTATGCTTTTCTATGGATTTGTTTTGTAATTCTTTAAGCAACTCTCCTCTAATTTCTTCTGTTTGTTTTAATTTAATCGTCGCGATCACTTTTCTCGCCACATCACTCAACATATGTTCTTCATTGTTAGAGGTTATGTCTTTGCAACTGTGTTCAGGGCAGATTACTAAGTTCTCACCAACGTATGTATGATTTTTTATTTTTTCGAAATCACTGCGATGATACGCACTCTCACACACGATACAAATCACAGTTGACACTTGTTTATTCGGGTGACACTTATAAAATCTGCGATCCGGCCGATCTGGCGGCCACTTCTCCGTCGACGCCATATTGGCAAAATCGTTCAAGAAACTTAATGACAGACCCACCTTGATTCCTATTCACCAGTGTTTTCATTCTTACAATATTCGCTCGCAAGAAAATCGGCTCAAGCCGCAAGAAACCACGTTAAAAAAGTCAGCCGCTTATCCGCTGGACGCCTAGCTGGTAATTTAATACGCGGCCATGAAAATTCTATACCTCAATGGACGCAGACTGTGTGCGTAAGATGCTCTTGGGAGCGAACCAACAATTTCAGGAACAGTTTCGAGTCGGTGTGGGATTTTATCACACCTGATTAGCGAAGTCGTTTTTTTTTCAATTGCAGCTATTCCATTGTGTTGCCAAGTATAGAAACTGTGGATTTATGTTGAAGGCTTACGGTTGTTTAATTTTTACAGCTGATAAGCAAAGAGAGACCGTAAAATGGAAATGGTTATTTTTGAAAAAAATAATTTCAAACTTTACGAATCTTCGGTCTGTCGTAGAATATTGAAAGTGCGAGAGTTATTTGCTTCTCTTTGCAAAAAGTTTACTGCACATAAAAAAATGAAAGCGTAAATTCATTTACAGAAACATGTCACGAATATATCTAAGAACATTTATTTATTACACCGTGCAATATATATGATTATTATCTACTTCATACGCAGGTAATGACATAAAACTTTCTCGTGTTATTCTGCGAATGTTGGTTGCGCTTTTCTCGACTTTCCCCAAAGGTTAATGGACCAAATTCCATCTTGCTCAACTTATGTTTTTCTTGGCATACCACAGATATGTACAATGAGGATATATACAACCTTTTTTTATATAAGTACGACTTAATACGATTATTATTTGTCTGAAAATAAGTAAATTTCAGTAAACTAAAGATACAATTTTTTTCGATGATAATAATAATGAAATCATCTTCGTTTGACTGACAGACTAAAATAAATTATTAGAGTTGATAAACTGAATATCAAATTCCATGAATGACTTCAATATTTTGCGCAAGATTAATTTAAGAATTTGTAACAGTCACTCTCATTATCGTAGAATAAAAACGAGTACAAGAAATAGAGGGCGTGCAGGAATTTTCTATAGCTACAGATAAAAAAAAACTGAAAATAGACGCACAAAAATGAATAGGTAAAATTTGTCCAATCCAGCAATCCAAACACCATAATGCACTGCGGTTCGAGCAGCGTGACGTCCGGTCGGGCGGGATTCTTCGATCTTGATCTCGACTCTCTTTTTCGTCCCTCAGAAGAGGCGCTCGCCTACAGAGTCTGTGACTCGCGTCGCATCGCTCGATTCCAATTTACTATAATCAGTCACAGTTGTCTCTAGTGAAACTTGAACTCTTTCGGTACCTTTGTAGTTCAAATTAGAGTGCATGTTATCGTATTAGCAGCTGAAAATAATAATCTTTTATAATTGATAGATAAAAATGGATGCTCAGTCAATCCTGAAATGTGAGTTTTTGAATTGTAAATTTATTTAGACACGGAGAAATGTTTTTACAAACTTTTCTACGATACGTATATAGAAGATATAGATAAGATTACAAATTAGGGTAAAACTATTAACGGGCAAAAAAGAATACAAGGTTTAATTATCACAAATATAAGCTAAATTACTATAAAAACTAGAATGAAGTTGCACGTGAATTATCCTAGTTGCAGAAAGTCGTTTATTTAATGTATTACACCCTGTAATGTTCAATCAGTTTAAAAATCAGTAATAGCGCAATAGCAATCAAAGAACAGTTATGTTCAAATCAAAGATAAGATGATTTCTATTTCAATTATCAATAAAGTTCACATCGTCCAAACCTCAAATCGACCGAATGATCCTCTTCTCCAAATTTCGCAAAGATCAAAAGCACAGTCATCCAAATCAGTAAAAAACCATCCCGACGCGATCGCCTCCTTCCAAACTCAGCGAACCCAATCAAGCATCAATCGATCGACTTCACTCGGAACACATCCAAAATTAGAACCTATAGAACCCGTTCCGTTCCTCTCCGCGGCAATCTCCAGCGAGATTGAGCGCCGATTACACCGAGCGATGCTCGCGTCGACGGGGAGGAGAATAATCCCAGCTGGGAACGTCGCAATTATCTTCGGAGAGCGTAATCGAAGAGTCGCGGCGGATATTGGGTTTCGCGAATCAGACGGTGACTGTTCTTCTGTCGCGTGATGCGCGCTTAATGATACCGCGCGAGTCTCTCCGCTTTTTGCGAGATACGCATCACAGGCGGGAATCGGGTTTTTCGACGGGGATTATTAGCTTGTCGGTAGTATTGGCAGGCCTGTCGATGGAGCGTTCTGGGATGGATCGAGGATGCACGTTGGGGTATTTAAATGCGGTTGATAGTTTAATTAGAAACCAGATTGGCTGTTTGATGTACGGTTTAGATGACTGGGAGGAAGGCAAGTGTAGGTTTGGTTGGTGTTTTGAAGTTTCAAGTGAAAATACGACTCTATTTTAGCTAATTATTTTGGGTAAACATCGGTGATGTAGCAAAGTTAGGTAGTCAGTATGAAATAATAATACAAATAATTATTTTTCACATCTCTTATGTTTGCATTTTTTTTTCACGTGTAGCAGCGTAGCGATAATATCGCTAGAAACTTTCTAAATTTTGACAATTTAACGATAATCTAACGATATTATTGGTACCAGGGAATTCATGATAATGTTAACTGAAAATAACAACATTTTTAATATCAGTCATAACAAAATAATCGATAAAACTTTTTGCGATTTTATCGCTTTTTTCTATACTCGCTGTCTGCAACGCGGTTAAAAAAAAAGAGAGAGATAGCGTTTATTTTCTAACATCGATTAAAATTTTATCCCTCGCAATTCCAAAAATAAACTCTCTTATCTGCAAACTAATCACCTCTCTCTCTCTCGCAGCCAGCCCTTCATCAGCACATTCAATTAACATCGGCAATTAATAATTAATCACGCTCTCCGTCTCGTTCTCCCGCAGTCCCACTCGAGCTTCAATTCGCCGGGGCACGTGACTTCAATCTCCGGATCGATTATAACCCGCCGCGCTACAGCCGCCCCGACTCGGCAGTAACCCAGAAAAAAAAACACCTCGCACCTACATTCAGGCTCTCCGCAACAACAACGAGCTCCTCGAAAATCCCACCGACTACATGACGTTCTTCTCTCTACTTCTCTCTCTCGTTACAATAATCCACGGACGAAAATCCTCAAACGCGGGCTCCGCTAGAGAGGCTCCTCGGCGAGAGAGGAAGCGTTCCTCTTTCTCTTTTGTGTGTGTGTGTGTGAGTACGAAAGGCGCGTGGATACCAGGGCAATGTGGGCCAGCGGCTCGCGGAATGTGGGACGCGCCGAGAGCCGCCGCCGCCGCCGCCGTGCGCAGCGCGCCGATATCGTTATTCAATCTCGCGGCGCTCACCGTTAATCGCGGCGAGAATTTCAGGAAGATGATCGGAGGACCGCGGACGAACGGGAGACGACGGGGTTGTGGGCTCGAAATTCGAAGCGACGAGTGTGGAGATTCGGTTTGATGCAGGCTGTTCAACGAGAGGATTTTGGCCTGGTTTCGGGAAGTTCGGAAAAATTAATTGATTTACGGGGTCGTAAGAAGAGTGAATTGTTTAGGAAAGTTGACGGGAGGAGCAGTCGATTGTTTTGCGCTCATAAATATTGGAATCTTGAAGTTTTTATTTAAATTTATTATAATGCATTACATATTTAAAAAAAAAAAAAAAAATAGAAAAAAAAATGAAATTCTTCTTCGACGATTTACGTCAGAGCAATGTTTTAATTAATAGCAACTATCGATTGGTTTTGTTAATAAAATAATACGTATAGAATTAAGTATTTATGGTTATAAATAAAATGTTATATTCCAGTTTTAGAAAGTAGAAACTTTCAGAGCAGAATGTTTATCCAGCAGTAAAACGTGAGCAGTAAAGGTTGTTCTGAAATAGTACTATTTTGATCGTAACAGAGTCTTCGCATCACTCAAAGTGTGCGAAAAAAAGTATCTTTTATCGATCTTAAAACTGTTCCATTTTGGAAACAATAAAAGAACCTTTTACTTTACAAAATCACTCCTATCAATCCGTCAAACTCCGAAGGCTAATGTCGACTTGGACAAATCTGCATGCGCAGCGCGTAACCGCGAGAGATTTCGATTATTGCAGTCAATGTTTCAAGGCCGCGCGTCCATCGGTAAGTTTTCCAACGACCCAGCCGAAGCTCTTCGTGCGTGAAGCGTGAAATTCAAAGCGGCATATATATGCCTCGACTTTTTTCCCCTCCCACCTCCAGTCGCGAGATGCACCGAGTTAGGAACGATAAATTTCAGACTCGACCATTCGCGGACTTGGGCCGCGCGTTACTTTTGTTTTTAATGCCGCGTATACTTTCTCCACTGGACTGGAGAGAATAGAAGGATTACTTTCGTGCAGCGAAGCGAAAGTAGCTCTCCGAGATTTATTCTGGAATAGGAACCTTTTGGAGATTGACCGAAACTTTCGATGGCACCTTCGTTCTCCGCAAAAACGGTGCTTTGGATTTATTGCTTTGTAAGTGAAAAATAGTCAGTGAACCGAGTGGTTTCTAAACACTGCATCGGTAATTAATTTAATCTAGCCGAATCTTGTGCAGGAAACATAAAATCTCATTTCTTCGGAAAGCAGTTTCCATTAATAGGCACTTAAATACATTTTTCACGCGTTTTACCGTCGGATAGTTCCTATATTTACAGAATTATTTATCAATTTCCTGTAATAAGAAAGGATTTCATGGGAATTGTTAGCATATTTTTCTTTACAGAAAAGCAAAGCTACACTACAGTGTAATATTTAGGTAACTGCTTTACGTTAATAATAAAAATTCCCACTTTGTCTACAAATTAGCTGAATTTACGTACATTTACTTTTCAAACAAATTTCAAAAAAAATTATCTCGCCAGATGCTCCTTTGCATCCTCCACAATTTAAATACCTCGAAAGTAGAACATTCAAATTCGCTCTTTTTACACATCGCTAAACAAAAAACAAATCATCTAGCAAATTACGTTTTGATGTTTACGTGAAAATCGATTTTCTCAGGCCTCAAGCACACTTTTGTCGAGTGCTCCGCATTTGCATCGTAGAACGATTTATGATAATCCACGATGGAAATTAGGCTGTAAAATTAGAATGCGATGCAAATATGCGCCATGTCGGGTGTGTATATCACGTTTATGACTGAATGAGCGAATTGTTTTATAGACTCCGGTGGATTTGAAGTCCGGAGGAGAAAGGTGAGAAAAATCGAAAGATCGGTGAAGAAGGCCGTAAAGTAATTTCATGTATCTGGGACCGGTGAACTTTCTTAATTTTGTATGTGGAACGATCGAATGTGACTGGATTTACGTTAGAGCAGTAAATTTTCGACAAATTCTCGGGCTCTTCGGATACAACTTTCACTTAAATTTTTGAAAGTTCTTCTAATTGATAGCTATTTATTTACTTCTACTAATTTATTTTTATTTCGGCTCCGATATTTTTAATTGAGAGAAACTTTAGCATCCAATCCATAGAAATTTCATTTTTTTAATTTAACCAAAAAAAAAAAACCTTTTTATATATTTAATTGTTTAATACAAATTTTTTTAAACCTTGGGATTCTTTAGATTTTCATATACATTGCTCACACTTGATTTATTTCGGTCAAAAATCAATAATCATCCAAGCACCGTTCAAACTTCAAAAACTTCCAATTCTATATCCTTCGAAACCTTGAAAAAGCGAAAAGCTTTAATAATCAGGCACGCAAATGACGCCAAAGGTCGCAAGCGAGCATCGGTCATTCCGAAGACGTATGACCGCCGGCCGTCGTCACAATCCGAGCCTTCCGCGTTCGACGCAAGTGAAGAGCAAATGCGGCTCAGACTTACTTCCTCGCAGACTAAAGACTGCAGGCATTTTTGCATGAACGGTCGATTGGCTAATGTTTCTCGAGGGCTTCTCGATTGGGTTAAGTGGGTAATTGATGGTCGAGGGTTTGGTTTTGTAGGTAAATGAAGTTAAAAATATTTCACGTGTATGTACAAGCTCCAGTTATAACATCATTTCAAAATTCGAAGACACATTTTATTCAATAATTCTCGCTGACGTTTCAGTAGCCGTTGCCCTCCATTTGGGCCAATGCACTTCCAAAACTGGTTTTGGTTCGTTACTTCATCCGAGTCAATGAATTTAACGCACTTGTTGGTGTTATTATAGGGTAATCGATATTTTAATCTATTATTTGATATTTTATTTTGAACAACCTTCTTTGATTCAAAGAGAACGACATAGTAGCTTATAAATAAAAAGAGTGCACTTTCAAAAAAGATCCATATCGATGATGAGTTCAAGCTCAACCCAACAAAGATTAATTAGCGCTTAGATCAAAATCAACTTTCCCAGTATCTCATTAACCAATTTACCAAAAAATCGCGCCGCACGACAGACGGCACTGCATGCCGCGAGTGACAACACTAAAATTGAATCAATATAATTTATGCACGTAACCGGTTAGAATTCGAAAGCCGGAAGGAATCACCGACGAAATAAGCACGTGTTTCGCGACGCACCGCCCAAACGAGATTTTTCTTTTTATAGCCCCGCGTACTTACGTTTTCGGCTCGCCGTTCGGCAGAAAACAAAAGGAGGGAGGAGAGAAAACGAAATCGTCGGGTCACCGACACTTGGCCGCGACAGCGGTGCATTTTTTTTCGTTCGGAGCGTAAATGTTTGGTGGAATCGCGTCGCTTTATTTTGATGACAACAACCATTTTACCAATGTGTACTCTTTGCAAGCGCGCAAAATGAAACGATGAGAAATTGATGTTGCAGAATAATGCGTGTACGTTAAGAAGTCTGTGAGAAGGAACAGTGAATGATGGATGTAGAATTTATAGCGAGCTTATAAAAAAAATGGTAATTTATAGCGAGGTTATAAAAAAAAATGTCATTTTTTCCCAGGTAAAATAGAAAAAAGAGCAAAGTTCTTTTACCGTTGCATTAATAAACATATCATCTTAATTCATTTTTTAAAATCATGTCTGATACGTTTTTAACTTTGTTAAATTGGAACTAAGCTGATTCATTTCCTATTTAACTGCAATCGAACCGAAAACGAGGCATGTAATACTTTCAATCTTAAAATTAATCATTCCTCCGTTCTTCCCAAGCTTTCGACCTGATCCTTTTTACGCCGCAACTCCTATATTTAACACTCAAACAGAAAGTGACTTTAACAACCGCCAAAAAACGCATCGCTAAAATGCATCCTTACGGCCGCGAGCGCGGAACCGAAAGTCAAAGCAAGAAGAAGGAATTCTAGCCGCGCGTGCAGGTAGATGTGGACGCGCACTTTCCTCCGGCCCTCGTTCGAGAGAAACTTCACGTTCGTAAGTACGGGTATACGTGTGCCTCGCGGAGCCTCGTGAAAGCATCGGCGAGTGACGGCCGCGACGAATTCGCCGGTTCTTTCTCGAGTATTCGATGAAGTTTTCGAAGACTGCGGGTGGGTTATTTCGTTAATTTATTTTTGCGTTTTGTATAGATATTGGAGTAGTGGTATTTTGGAGGTTGTTGATTCTTCAGTGCCAACAAAATTAGATTAGAATTGATCGAGGAAGATCGATAAACTCCGATATGCAGGTTCGTTCGAAAGCTGTGTTTCTTATATGTTCGAAAATCTACGAATCTTCAAATAAAAAGCTTCACAAAAAATGTTCTTATTCGGTGACACCATAATATCTTGTACGTTATAAAATAGATTCGAAGCAGATGTCAGTACAGAAATTGTACTATTACGTTGAATTTTGCACAATTTCGTGCCACGTCCTCAATATTTTACGTAATATTAAAATTATCATTTTTAACTGATAAAAAAAGCTTGCGATAATATATAGAAAATTAAAACACGTACTAATATCTACGTTATAAATATTTAATTTGGTAAATTACTCTCCAATAAAATCGATAATTAAATTCGTAGTCAAAGTCAAAGAATTATTAATTAATAGGTGATATATTGATTGACCAAATGTAATTAACGATTGAATAAAAAGGTTCTTAGTATCGAACGATGTCCAATTTAATTATATCGTTTTTTTCATAAACGCATGTACGCAGGTTATAAGAATTAATGAACATTTTTGTACATACTGGCTGCATGAATAGTCAGTTTATAAACTAAAATATTCAGTAAAAAAAATTTTCAATTCTAAAAAAAAAATTGATAAAAGGGATTAGAAATTGAAATATTCGGTATAAAAAACTGTCATTATCAAAAAATGTTATTTACATCAATGACATCGCCTAATCATGTAATTAACATTCTAGATCCATTATTTAATAATTCATCGTCGCAAATGAACTCATTTGCTTTCTTTTTCTCCATATAGAGACGTAATTATTCTCGCGTGTCACTTGAACGTTTCCTCGTTCTCACAGATATGTACAATGTTTCCTTTAACATTGTCATTTTGACTAAAGACCACCTGCCTCCACCGTAAAATTACTGCTTTTACTTTTCGCGCCAATGCTGTCATTGTACGGATAATGCGTAAAAATTTGATTAATAACTAACGATGTGGGAGTTTCCGCTTTTCTTTCGTCAATAAAGAAATGGTTCGACTGCAAATTTTTATTTAAGTAAGGATATCGAGCTGGATCAAGTTATTTTTGCTACGAACTTATGTCATTAAATTTTCTATTTATATACAAAGTTAGCATTTATAAACTTTCTATTTTGATTAAATTCTGAAAATAAATTTCGAGCCATATTTAAATAAATTAAAAGTATATAATTTTAATAAACAATTAAACCTGAAAAAATACGTTTAACGAAATACTTTTAAAAAGGAGGAAAGAATAGTAACTCTAAAAACAACACTGCAAATAATCTTTAAAAAAATCTTCTCGATTTACATTTATGTGCAAGTAGCGTTTAGAGCGTTTAATTACCAATGCACAGCAGTAAACGGTCATGCCAATTCACCTTGTCCGACACTCTCGGCGTCGGTGGGAATATCTGATTTTGGCGAATCGCAAAGGCCTTTGATCCGTCAGAAATTTGATGCGTCATGAAAGCACGTGACGTCAGCTGGAACAGCTCGAATTTAGCCCTTAGCTGTGGGTAACAATGCCAGAAATTCGTCGGAGCGTCGGATTTGATGTCAGAATGTGTTTAGAGTGAAACTGCTTTGAGAGAATATTTACTCCCTTGTTTCTCAATTATTATTCAGCTTGGATTATTATAGATTTAAAATCGAAACTTTAAAGAATTACTGTATGTAATTGTATTTCAATGATGAAATTAAAATTCAAAAACAACAAATGAGTCAACCGATAAGAAGAATGCTAAAGAAGTTTTAAAATAAAACTAAACTTTTAGCAAAAACTTTATGTATTATTACCGTGTACGTTTTTAAAGCTCTAATAAACTTTGTTCATGAAGAAGCTCAAAACCGACTACTTTCCTGAAATTTCGACTCCACAAACACAACATCCATTACACTAAATCTGAAACTGTCGATTCGAACCCGAACTCCGTTCCCATTGCCCAAAACTCAGCTATCCCCCTCGAAGGTCGCGGCATAAATATTCATACTCAACCTTACGTCAACCTCTTATTCAACCAAGCCGATAAAAGGAGCATAACCGAGGAACATAGCAAAGAGCACGAGTCCGGAACAAGGACGCAAGGATCTAAAAAGCGCGGAACGCTCGCGGCGAAAAAGGACCTTCGTTTTTCGGAGCGAAAGAAGCGCCGCGCGCGGTTATCTGGCACGGAGCCAAGCGTTCCGCGCGTCGACTCGGGTTCAAGCGGGCGATAAATAAGATATGCAGCGAAAATGATTCATGACGCTCGAAAAATGTTTTCGCGCGGGGAAATTCGCGCGGCGGATCGTCGAGAGACGCGTCTCTATTGTGTCGGCGACTTTGTTCGCGGAGAAAGAATATCGTGCATTCGGGTTGTCGGGGATTGGGTTCTTGGCGCTCGGCGGGCAGGCTGATTTGCGTGACGTGGATGAAATGGCCGCAAAGTGACGCGAGCAATTTTAAAGAGTTTACTTTTTTGAAAGGGCAAGGGAGAGATGTAATACTTGTACATATTAACACGATTAAAAATATCTTTAATATTAAATATGTATACGTGAATTGCTCAATTTATTTAAGTAAATAATCTAACAAACATTTTTTCTTTTTGTTCCAGGTGGGTTTAAAACTGATCGCTTGGTTCTACCAACTTAACCGCGTGAGTCTTGATAA
Source organism: Ormyrus labotus (assembly GCA_035582975.1). Lineage (NCBI taxonomy): Eukaryota > Metazoa > Arthropoda > Insecta > Hymenoptera > Ormyridae > Ormyrus > Ormyrus labotus. The sequence goes on from JAWWEO010004965.1 coordinate 10,969, forward strand.
ATAAAGATTCGCGTATTTTATATACAAAATTTAATTTCATTTATTATATAAAATTAGTTCGTCGTAAAATTATGAAGGTGACTAGAATCACTTTTTAATTTTATATTTATGACCTTCTGCAAAACGATTACGGAGTCCAAAAGTTTCACGTTCATCTTTCATTTCATTGCTAAATAAAGTGTTTTTGTATAAGTCGACGATAGCCATTCGTCGTGTACTTCAATGTCGTTTCAATTTTTATTGGGAGTAATGCAACCAGCAGTAGTAAAAGTTTTTCTTCATAATCTGCTGCGATAATATAACTCTAAATGGAATTTTTAGCTTTCAAAGGCTGACTTTTCTTTTAGATATTTTTTGCGCGAAGATAAAAATGTATTAGCTAAAATCACTTTGAAAGCGTTGATCAGTTTTTATTAGCACAATGTAGAAGGATTCACTGAAGCGTTGTACGGTACAAGGCAGACAATGGTTTTTCTATTGCGAGAAAAATAAACTTCCGGCAACGTCAGATTTCTCAATAACTGATAAACCAATGCAAATTACTTCGTCAATGTGACATTAGATAATCGCACTGTGCTTTATCAGTCATTGTGAATTCATACAAAGATCAAATTATACTTAGAATTATCTTGAAATAATGCATATGTAACACTTCAATGCGGAAGCTCAGAAATACATCACCGCGCTTCTAAATTACTTTCAAACATTTTTACTAGCAGCGCCATAAAACCCAAAACACTCCTCCCCCAAATCGTACCTCGATCCCCGCGAAAAACAAAAAAAAAAAAAAAACTAAACATTCCCCCGAGTCGGTCCGTCAAATGCAGCATCTTCTCACGCACACGTGTCCCCGTCGGATGTGGGTCAACGGCGTCGGCTGCGGGTTTGCCGGTCAACGAGCTCTCTCGCGCCATTCCGAGAGTAAGACAGAGAAAGAGAAAGAGAGAGAGAGAGAGACGGAATACGTGTCGTGACCGAGGCGCGCGCGGCGCGAGCCTCGAGTTCTCGCCCGCTGCGGTTTTTGCGCCGCGAGCTTGCAATTTTCGCCCGGGAGAGCGATGGAAACTGGGATTTCGGGAGGGTTTCCTCGTTTGGGAGTTGGGTCGAAGGGGTGGAGGGAGAAGGTGCATCGTTATTATGGGTGATTTGCTGGTTTAGTCTGTTGTATAAATTGTGTGAAGGAAAGAGACTATTTTTGTTTCTTTTATAATCATTTGTTATCTGGACAGTTATATGTAGAACGTAAAAAGTCACGAGTATTAACGATACAAAAATACTGCCTTTTTTTAAGGAGTATAAAAGCACTCGGACAACTATTTGCCTCATTTCAAATATTGTGCAACATTTTGCACACTTCGAAAACGTAGACAAAACTTACTTTTTAAGTGCTGTCCTCTAAAAATACATAACACTCTAAACCAAAAATACAAAGGCGGGAAAAACGGCTTTGTTCATAAACAAAGAGTCCCGCGTAAGTATAAAAAAACCGCGCATTTATCGCCAACAACCGCTACTTCTGGCATTAATAGCTCAAAAAAAGTAACCATCAAATCCTCTTCGCACCCTGATTGATGAAAGCTCGCTTCAATCGACAATTGCGGCTTCTCGCGCGTTTTCCCAGCCATAACAGTACAGTGACATACTCGATCGAACCGCAGGCGGGCAATAATCCGCTCTCCGCTCGTTGCTCTTGCGCGTACTTTCATCTCTCGAGGCTCTCGCTTCCGCGTGACATCGTTTTCCAAGCCGAGGCCGCGCCTCGGTCGCTGCCAAAATTTGCCGGCGGATTTTTCGCGAGCGGAGCCGCGTCGTCGGTCTTGGCGACGAGCGAACACCCTTCTTTTTTTCTCTCTCGCTCGATCGTTTCGCCCGGCGAGCTTTTTTTAGAGCTTTTCGCATACTTTGTTTGCTCGAGGAAGTTTGACGGTTGGGATACAAGCTGTGACGGGTTTTTAGGCGAGAATTTTATCGATCAATTATTTATGAGATTTTAAAGTTCCTGATTTTCGGTGTACTTTCTTTCATAAAGTAGCTCGTTAAAGCGCTTTTTGAAGTGGCGTTTAAAGTGCACTAAGTTCTTTTCAGCGTAAAAGAATTAATTTCGCGCTAACGTTTTGACCTCGGCGAAAAACGAGTGCCCCACTCGTGAAATTTCGCAGATTATTTTTGGAATTTATGACGCGATTAATGTCATAAGCTACTTACACGCTGCAGCTGATATGCACCGTGTATGACCTGAATAATGAATGCGCGGAAATTAAGAGAGTGTTGATAATTGTTTCTTCTTGAATTGAATTTTTCTATTTTGGAAGAGAATTAATTTGTCAAAGTACCCAATTTCGTGTAAGAAATTAATAGGTCTGAGTGTAACGCTTTCTTGAAAAATGGTGAAATTTTGAACGAGTTTAAAAATAGACTTTGTAATTTGCAACCGGACGATGTAATAACTAAAGAAAATTTAAACATGAATTGTTGGGTAACAAAAGAAAAAAAATACAAAGAAGAAAACGGAACTCTGGGCGGAAGTATTAGAACACCTTATTTAAGTTAGAAATAATTGAATTGATTTCAGTTCGGGTTACCCTCCTTGCATTAATCAACCTACGTAAATCCAGCTATTCTATTCAGTAAAAAAACATTCACACTTTTAAAGCTTAAAGATCATAATTGCGCCAATTGTTTTTCCTTAAACTCGAGCCAGTATAAAAAGCCAGCTCCGGTAAGCCAACGTGCAGCACCGATTTAACTCGCGCCGCAAACGCTAATCTCGAGCCGCTAATTCCCTGCAAATCGCATTAACCAACCGTCGGCATCGGCACTCGTCAAAACAGACGTGCAGTCGCGGCCGACTCACGCAATTGAATTCCCTGCAACGAGTCTCGTTGCGCCGCGGCAGACGCGCGTCATTGGCTCTAAAAATTCCAGGCACACGCCTCGTTTTCGTCGCGCGGCCTTGAGCCTTCGAGCGCGGCCGCGCGGTGCGTTTGTCGCGTTATCGAAGGTTTCGGAGCTGCCGGGTATGGCCTGGTTTTGTTGATTGGGATTTCGGATAGCTTGCAGTGAGAAAAAAGTTTAGTAAAAATTACGATACTGCCTGGTAAGATCACCGCAGAGTGTCAAAAAGGTTACCAAAAAATTACCATACTTTATAAGAAAATTTACCAAACAGTGTAGTAAAATTTCTTACAAAGTATACTAATTTATTGGGTTTTATTGACAGTATGGTAATTTTTACAAGATTATTTGTAATTTTTGCTTATTGATCAAATTAAAATTGAGTGAATATTTCAACGTGCGTTTAAAATTTGATGCTTCAATTTGTTCATTGTATTTTAATGTTGACGAATACATATTCATCCAAGCTTGATCTTCACGTTTATTGCACCACCCAGAAACGGCACAATTGACGCAATGCATTTTTAATGCGTGATTTGGAAATTTAGCGCAGAGTAATGTTGCACATACAATTTTCGCTTTCAAACGCTTAACTCAATTTTGGACGCAAACATTGTTCGGATACGATACCCGGTGAATTTTATCAGTTTAAAACGGAATCAAACGCATGATGTTTTTCGGAAAACCGAACCAAACCGAATGGCAGGTGTGATTAATTAACACTTAATGTTCAACGGTCACGCATAATCGACAAGCGATGAATCAACTCTGCTTTGAATTTCGATTGCGTGCATTGCGAAATAACCGAGAAATTGATCCGATCGGAAAGGGAAATTTATTCGATTTGACTTCAAATTTTATTTTAAATAAAAGCAACTTTCTCGGTTAAGAGAGAACTTTATAGGCGCACTTTTTAGGTCGTGTACACTTATTGTATAAGCTTTGTGAATAAGAAGTATTAAATAAAATAGAAGTTCATTGCTTCCTTCATTACTTCCTCAATATTTAGAGAAGAGGTTAATTCGATTCATGATTGCATCTTTTTAATTAAATTGAATTTTAAGTATAACTCACTTTCCAACTATAAAATTTTACTTGTAAACAGCTTATGTTGCATTAACGATCTTAATCATTTTCTAAATTTAGCTGCCTGCAATTGTATTAAAATTTTTAATAAATTTTTTCAATAAATGTAAAAAGATTTTGAGAAAAACGGGTTTCAAACGGGCTTAAAGAAAAGTCTTATAAAAAACGTGAAAAATAACTTTAAAAAAAATCTATATATACATAGTTGCATGAAGAGTTGTAAATTAAAAGATAATAAAATTCTACATTTTCTCATAAAAATTTTGCCCATATTTTCATGGATTTATTTTACGTCTTTTGTATCTTTTTATGGAGCATTCCATTTTCCGAAAATAAATAAACATATAAAATATTTATTACTCTGCTATTAATTTGTAAAGTTTGTAACAAAGCAGTTAAAGCAATAATTATTCGCGTGATGCATGAAAATTTCTTTAGCTATGAACTACTTTAGAACCCTTTTATTACTTCCGCCAAATACTCTATTCCGCGGATGTAGACAGAGCATTTCTTCAGTCTAAAAACTTTATCACCCTTCGAGAATACAATTAAGCAAATTTTATGAGCTTCGTAAGAACTCATACTTAACGAAAAAATGACATCCTTTCATGCCTCTACAAAAATCGCGCACAAAACGGACATATTTTTTAGAAAGGAAAGTGTGTTAAACCTTTGGATCGTGAATTTCTCGTACTTCTTTCAATTCACTGGACAATAGACTTTTCAGGTCACCAATCCAATGTACGAAAACACAAAAGATATAAAATATAACATATTCTCTCTTTTTAATCAAGCGTTTGTTCAAGGAATCTAGCAGAATTTGTGTTATACTTTTTTTGTTTAAAATAGCGTCTGAACGTTTGTTGTATAAATTAAATGAAATTTAAATAAAATATGGGCTCCAGATGCAAAGGATTTGCAACAGATTTTCTATCTTCCTATCTAGAGAAAGTTCATTAATTATAAGTTTGAATTAAAGCTATAAATTAAAAGAGCATGAAAGCTACATTTTCTTTGTAATGTAGTTTCGATACTAAACGTTACTTACGACATATTAAAATTCTCTAATACTTTTCTCTGAATTCAGCTCAAACTTTTCTAATCTCCAAATTCAATAAATATCCATGATATTCCTTAACGAAACCAAATTCGAGCGCATCCTTATTTCAGCAATAAAATTAGGATTTCCAACTTTGTAGTTGGAAATCCGTTGAAAAGGATCGCGAAGCAGAATAAATAAGGAGAATTCCGGTTCGTTAGAGGAGTTCCGCTTCGCGAGAGTAACTACGATCTTGACAGCTAAAATGGCAGCGCATTTGCCTCTCTCCTCTTGCTCTTTCTCCTCCAGCTGTGTAGCTCTTCGCGCTCCCAGTTAAACGTAACGGCGAGTCCGGAGCTACGAGCGCTAAATAATTTACGAGCGTTCAATTCGTTGCATTTGGAGAAAACGTATATTTGGTGTTATACGGTAGATTCTATGGTAGATTATACGGAATTTATGCTTGGAGTTTTAAGTAAAAGATTTTTACCTAAATTATGTTTTTACCTAAATTATATATAAATATACATAAGTGTAAATTAACTTGAATTGCATTCGCGTTATTGAATGGAAAATGGAAATTATTAGTGATTTTTGTACGGGTTTTGGATACATTTAATGGAAAACAAAAATTTATGGTATGGTAATCAATGTGCATAAATATAACTGATAAAAATATAATTATTTTAAATAAACATGTAGATATGAATAAAGGTTCGTAAGACTTTTTTTTTAAGCAATTGTGTTTTTTTAAGCAATTTAGAAATATATTTTGTCAGTTATCACCTTCAACATTATAAACCCATAAAGTCGCACCAAATAACAGTCTAGATATAAAGACCCGTTAGAAAAATTGTGTCTCATTAGCCGGCACTCAAAGCACCAATTATTGTCACAACTTTTTTTTAATATATATGTTATCCTTACCATTCCTCGAGCTTCCAATGCAAATACAACAAAAAATTGTGATGAAAGTTAGAACTTAAGGCGTGAGAACCAGTTTCCGATGCTTCTTATTTGTCGCATAGTAATTGCAAAAATCTCCGTTTGCAGTCATAAACGCAAATAGCACCCGGAGGAAGCAGTTGTACTTTATAATTTTCGTGTCTATTTATTATATTAAAGTGTATTTTTAAAAATTAAATGGATTTGATATGAATAAAATTATGTTCGAATTTGCTTTTAGCACACGTTATCTTGCGTTAGTAGGAAGATTGAATGTTAATAATGATATCATAATCTCGTTCTACATTTGATTATAATTTAAAAACCAATTAGCAGCTCAAGCATCATCTATTAATTCTGTAATTACTTTACATTACCGCCGAGGTAAAAATAATACGCTATTTATGGCAAACTATAAAACTTTAAAAATTTATATCAAGACCCGCGGAATATTTATAAAAAAAAAAAAGTATTGGAATGCATTATGTTAACGTTGCTTCCTCTGCAGTTTCCTTTGAACGTCCATTACGTAAGAATTTCTATAGCTGCACTGAATTACTCCGAATGGAAAAGCTAAACAATGCCGAACTTCCCTCCCCTGCCGATATACGTGCAATATATTCGAAAGTACCGGAATAAAACGAAAGGTTCCGTTTGTCGAATTCTTTCGATCTGCTGGCCAGCTTCCAACGGCGGCTCTGTGAAAGTGTTTGATTGGAGGAAGCTAAAAGTAGGATGATCTAAAAGCCACCGGGAACTCGCGTAGCGAAAGAACGATTACGGAAAAATGTTCCCACGGATAAAGTGCTATTAACATATTCCTGATGAGTTTAAATTTAGTTTTCTAATCGGCGCAATTATGGCAATTGGGCCGTGAAAATTTGGCTTTAGTCTGAGGCGATAGGGACGTGAACTTGAAAATATTCGCTTGCGTGACGATGTTGTTTTCAAACTGAAAAACTACGGGAAATTATGGGAGTGTATAAACGCGTTCCGATTTCGCCGGAACAATGGGAGAAAAATTTTACAGAAAATTTGCGCTTGACTACAAATATTACTTTAAGAATAGTGTAGATAACTTATATTTATTTATTGAGAAAAATAAAGAGACTTTAGAACGTTCGGGAAATGTGAAAGTCAGTCTAAAACTGTAGTTTCCAATTAATACATTATATAAGTTTTAAAAGATTGTAGATAATTTTTTGCTGGTTTAAATTCTTAGAGACTTGCATTTTATGTTTATTTTCAAAGTTTAACTAAAGTTTGAAATTTATCACGACAGCAACAATTTCTATTTTTTAAATCACAATAAACTAAATTACACTGTCAAGAACAGCATAACAAACCGCTCATTAAAAAAAAACCCTTCCCACCTAAAAAATTCTCCCTCCTTTCTCTAAACTCAAAACGCAATCCATATCTGCCCAGCTCCTATACCGCAGACGAATCACCGGCGCAGAGCTACTCGGCGGAGCTACTCGGCGGAGGTCGTTGCTCGCGTATAACGGAGCAGCAGAGCCGCTCGAACGGTACGCGCTCCGCGGTCCAGCGACCTTGACATCGATGACGGCGCCTCTTCCTCGGGTTTTTCGACTTGGCCTGAATTTTCGGGGCCCGCTGATCGGAGAAAGTTCGACGGCGGGTCTCGTTTTCGGAGGTCTTCCGAGATGATTTGTCGCTTCGGTTTTGGTGTTAGGAGGACGAGGAGGAGATGGTAGGATTTTCGATTTTACAGTTATTGGGCTTTTTGAGATATTTCACTTTGAAGAGTCTTGATTCGTACGAAATTTGTTATTAGTAATACCTCTTTGGAAATTTTAAGAATCGAGGATCTGTTTGTTAATTTCATTATACTAAAAATGTACGACGTATAATTTAGAGTCTGATAGAGTCCGATTTTCTTGCAATTTGATCATTAATCACAGTAATAATCAAAAGTGAAGCGAAGAGTGGAAGCAAAAACTTTATTAGTCTGTAGCTTTTTATGCTCGCAGCCTCGCACATCTCTTTATTCCGCCTTTTTACCCGCCGACGAGCAAACTGGTATATCTCCTTAATCAGGCAGCCGCGCGATTTACGCGGCATACAGGCTCGCCGGGCAAAAAGGGCCGCAGTCGTTACTCGAGAATTCCTTTTGCGCGAAACGCGAGAAGCTGCGCCACACCGTAGCTTTTTGCTCCGCGTACACGCGGCGAGGCGACGGACGGAGCTGCTTTTTCCGCCGCGAAGAAGCAGCTCGGCTTCCAGGAAACTTCGCGGTTTTTCGTTTTTCGCTAGCCGGGCAGAATTCATTGGTTCTCAGGAATTGCGCTGGGAAAAGCTGCCCGGGAAAAGATTTATATCGGACGAGGAGGCATGTGGACGCGTCGTGTTTGAGGGTCGTTAAGGTTCGAGGTCGTTAGTTGGGGCCTGTAGATCGGACTCAGCTTTTTTCGTGCGGGGAAGTGTGTTTTTAGTAAGGTTGTTAAAGTTTAATAGTTAGTGATAGATTGGTACGTCGTGGTAATTTTGCAGGTAGCTGTCGACATGAATGCGGTTTTTATTTGATTTTTATTGTCAATAAAGGATGACGATTTGTTATTTAGTTTTTTATTGGTATAAAGGTGGTATTGAAGAGAATTGAGGGTTCGAAGAAGTTGTTGAAAAAAGGGGCGGAGGATTAGCAAAGCTGATTAGAATTTTCGGATTTTGCGAGTGACAGTGTTTTTTTTCTCACTTTTTGTGAGCTGCTCAGTATTTTGGTTTCACTGACCTACTCACCTCGAAACGACTCTCATGTATATTCATTCTATTTTTTTGAGAGGACTACTCATTTTCCTTTCACGCGGAATCATGAATTCTAAAGACGGTAGTAAATTTTTGTTCATCGGCAATGCTCGTTTCAACCAGTTTACTTCAGAGGCAGATTTCTTGCCGCTCATCATCGTTGGCTACTAAAATGTTATAATTAGGTTCTTTATTACGTTACAATATTAAATAAATGTTTTTGGGAAATGACATTAAATGTTTAATGCATTTCGGCAGCGCATGAAAATCCGTTAAATATCAAAATAATCCTGCGACCCCTGAAAGTTTTGCGCTCCTTAGCAAGTCTAAAAATTACTAAAGCGCTCGCAAAAAAATATGACCCGCAGCGCGCGTCTTCTCCATTAACCCAAAAACAAACTGGGTCAAGCCAAAAGGTGAATTCGCCGTCCGTAAAAAAAGAGCGATTCATTCATTTTTTTCCTCTCTTCCGCCTTATTAAGCACTTTTGACCTGCGCGCGTGACGCCGGTTCGGCGACGCTGATAGACGCGGACGAGAGAGACGGAGAATGACGGAAGTTAGTCGCCGACAAATATTTGATTGCACCGGAGAAACAGCCGTTTTTCGTCTGAAACGACGGGCTTTATTGGGCGGGCTGATTCGTTTTTTTTTTTTTTTTTGTTACTAATTAGGAATTATTATGTCGCCTTTTTTTCATTAGGGTTCAAGATTCTTTTTCATGAAATAAAGTAAATAATATACTTTTTATACATTTCTTTTCAGTTTGAAATTTTTTATTCGAATAAAAATTTTTCAGCTTAAATGATGTGCATATATGAACTAGTTTTGGTCTTTATTTTTAGTGTATATTTTTTTAATTAAGAGAGTACTTTTTACTTAATGAAGTTATCTGAAAGCATTTGATATCTTTTAAAAACATACATGAAACCGTTTAATTTGAAAGATAAATATTTTTTGTCCTCCCGACTGCTCAGTCGAAAACTTTAATCGATCCATTCATGATTCATTTCATTACCACTTAAACACCCACAAATCTTTCCAAAATTATCTCCAAACAATAAACTCCAGGACACAGAGCCAAAACCAGATCCTCTCTCTACCTCCTCCCTCAAATTCCTTTCCAAAATAGACCCTCCACAGTGCCGCAGATACATATCAGCACTGAAATTTCAATTATTCTCCAGACGGCCTTTCTGACGCTGGTGCTGCTACCGATCCGGCTGATGGCGATCACGGCGCTGGTCATAATGGCCTGGCTGCTGGCCTGCGTGGGCCTGCACGGCCTGTCCGAGGAGGATCTGCGCCGCGCCCCGCTGAAGGGCTGGCGACGGTAAGTCCTCCTTGCATTTACCCTCTTTGTGCGCGGTGTACAAAGTCGCGCGATAAGCCGCTCGGGACGAGAGAAAGGTCGAAGCGGGTATAATATACGGATGGAGAACGAGTGAAAGGCCGAGGCCGGAAGTCCTTTGAGCTTTCGAGCGGTTGAAGGTTAGATTAGAGGGATTAATCGGCGTGTACTGCACTGCGGGTGATAGCTGGCGTCTTGTAGCGGAGATTGCCGCGGTCGTTGCTGGAAATTTATGGAGGATCGTTTTCGACTGCAATTTTCGACCTTTCTCTTTTACGGCGCCTTGTCGATGTGAAGTGGTTTTTTGAGTTTGAGTTAGACACTTTTTAGTCCGCCGGAAGTAGAAACCATTTTTTTTTAATTTTAATAGCTTTTGGATAAAGTAGTTTTTCAGTGGAAAAACAAGTTACCGAATAATGGTTAACACTTTCGTCGAACTAAAAAGTTTGATTTTTATTTTGAATTTTATTTAAATTTCATAAAAAGTCATTCTTACTAATATAAGTTTCCCTTTAATCAAATTTTTAATTTAATATATAGAAAAAGTGTTGCATAATAGGTATAACGCAGCACTTAAGCTGCTAATTGCACGATCGCCCTTGAAAGCTTGTTTTAGTACAAATTTCATTTAGCTTTCGTAACTCCCACGCTTTTCTGCTTGTACTGTTGTGTAACTAACGATAATTGGTTTCTGGTTGTATATTGATTTAACTATTTATAGATTCATTTAATTTTACTAATACTTTTATTAATTTTTTTTCAGTTCTTATAGCTGATATTTGGCATTGTTTTTTAACATTGTATTTAACATTGTATGAAAATATAGTAGTGATTTTCGAAATCATGAAATATGTAATAATTTGTAAATAATCTAAATAATATACTAATACGACATAAATTCCGGAAACTACAGTAGCTTTCCAGTTTCATCTTTATTTTAGGCAAATAATTCTTGACCCAAAGTCTACATTTCTCAAAATTGATTTCGTTTCTAAAGAACGGAACAACTAAAATTGTTACCAATATCCGGCGTAGGTACGCAAACGCAGCCGGCGCAAAACACCCAAAGAATTTCAGTGAATTTCAGTAATCGATAACTCGGAAGTCGTAGAGCGACAAAAGTTCCTTTCGCGCGACGCTTGCGCTATTTTCTTTCTGCTCCGCGGATTAAAAACGCCCGACAGTTTATAGAGCGGAAACGTCGAGTCTGAATTATTTAACGCGAGATCAATGTAGTCAATGTCACACGCGTAATTCTTCGAACCTTAAATGCGATGAATCCCCTTTAGTCTGGGAGTTTTAAAGAGCGACTTGGCTTGCGGTTACGAGCTTTGTTTTTAAACGATCACGGTATTGATTTGTACGCGGATTTAATGCTTTCAGAAGTAAAGTTATATAAAATAAGTGCAAGACTGTAAAACTTAAAATCGTAAAACGAATCAATTTACAGGAAAATGTAGAACTTGCCGTGACCTTGATTTAAAAGCAGACGTAGTCTGAAACTGTTGAGTAACTGTCTTTGGTTTATGTAACTTTAATAATTTGATTTTTATTACTAGTATACTTTGAAGTAAGCTCGTGATTGATTAATTTTTAATAGTTTTGGTTTTGATTCTAATAAAATTATTTATTTATTTAAAAATGAATTTGTGTTTTGCATTTAATTTCCAAAAAACCAAAAAAAAAATTAGCATGCATTAGAAATAACTGTCACCAAAACACTTTCCTTTAATTTAAACACACCCCTTTTTCGATTGAGCTGCAAATCCAGTCACTTAGAGAGCACAGTACAGCAAAGAAAAAATAAATAAAGTAACGATAATCAAAAAAAAAAAAAAATTGACAAAAACAGTGATTTGCGCGGCTTCGTCTGCCGGGTGATGCGGGTCTTGTTCCTCTTCGGTGGCTTCCACTTCCTCAAGGTGAAGGGCCAGCAGGCGGACACGAAGGAGGCGCCGATCCTCGCCCTGGCGCCCCATTCCACCTTCTTCGACGCTCTGCCAGTCGTCTACCTCGGCGGCCCGAGCATCGTGGCTAAGGCCGAGACGAGGCAGCTTCCCTTCTTCGGGAGTACGTTCTCTTAGCCGTTTTATGCGATGTGAGAGTAAGGAGGGACGAGCGACGTCGTCGTCTCTCTTGTCGGCTTTTTTTCTGTTTTGTCTTTGTGTTTTTTGTTTGTGTTCCTTTTTGGAGATCCTATTATATACGTGGATCGAGTAGCGGAGATTTTGTGTATATGTGTGATTAGAGTAGAAGTAAATCGATGAGGACATTGTAAAGATGGTAAAGTTTGCATTTATGTCTGTGGATAATACCGATATTAATAACAATTAATGTTAAGACGACGAACGATGTGTACATATATGGTGAATGGGATAATAATAAAAGTCGTAGTTCTGAACTCACACAACTTAAAGTCATCAATTAACCATAAGTATAGTAATGAAAACTAACACTGCAATGCTTTATTTAACAGGGATTATAGCTTCGTATATAAGCGACGTAACTCAACTATTTGAAAAATTCTGAGTAAGTCACTGTAAATAACTTTGGGTATACAATAATTAGTGGTTCCACGTGCAGCAATCGATCTATCTAGTACATGCATAGGTTACTTTCTCGCTTCTATGGATGAATGTAATAAAAGCAATATCGTTTTCTCAAAGAAGTATATTAATCTGTGGATAATAATTATCCAAAAACTACTTTATTGACGCTAAAAGCAGTCAAATTGTCTGGGACAAAAAATAAAAACCTTAGATTTCCAATACGTCGATAAAGTAATTAACGTTGATATCGCCATCCACAGATTATCCGAGAAAACTCCTTACAGAGAGACAAAAACCCAATTTTTTTTATTCGTTTCTGTCCTCCCTCCACCGTTGCCAAAACAGCCAAGTTGTGCCATGGCTGTGCCTCCTGGGTCGCTGGACGTACCAAGCGGGGGGGATGAAGATTATCGTAAGGGGCAAGCAGGCGACTCGAGCGGAAGCGCCGATCCTCGTGGTGGCTCCACACTCGACGTTCATCGACGGCGGCATCGTCTACGTCACCGGATTCCCCTCCATCATCGTCAGACGCGAGTCCAGTGCTAATCCGTACATTGGAAGTATGTTCTCGGGTGTTGGACTGGGGGTATAAGGTTCCGAGGGCGAGAGAGATATTAGTATATCGTCGATGATAAAAATGTGTATTCTGAATAAGCTCGTGATCTTTTGCATTTTCTTTTGTTTATATTGAATTACAATTTTTATCCTTTCGTGCAGTTTTTATCGAAGAAAAGAATTAAGAATATTTAAAATTGTTAGTTTAATTTATGATTCAACATTAAAGTTTTATTAAATTATTTGTCTACAATCATAATATTTGTGAGAGTATTCGTAAAATCAATAATAAGACGAGGTCTCTAAATATAGAACAGAAGATGAATATAAGGTTTTCTTGAATTTTAAAGATATCTCGATATTTTATTTTTAATATTGCTGATAAAAATAAACATCTACGTGTTAAAAATAATTGAGTGTCATCTCAATTATTTTTAAATATGACTATATCCTAAAAACAATTGAAATTGCTTTAAATATGAATATAATTACTTTTTAACTTTTCTTTCTTCATTTTTCCAATTAAAAAAGCTTTCTTATTTAGAATGCATATTTTTTTAAACAAATAGGTTTTTATTTCACTTCGTACGGGTTTTTCACTTCAATATTTACATACAATAATTAAAAACATTATTATTCCATTCACTATAATGTGAGCATCGTTGAAACATCTAAATATTTGAACTAATATTAAAAATAAAAGTAAGCTCAGTGTTTTACAATTCAAATCGAAGACTTAAAGCTGTTGCATGAAAATAATTTTTTTTTAAAAAAGGACAAAAATCACTACGTTAAATATTTGCAGAATTGATAAACTACACGCAACCGGTGTACGTGTGGAGAGATGATCCGAATTCACGACAAAACACCGTCAAGGAGATCATCGAGCGTGCCACGTCTAAGGAAGACTGGCCTCAGGTATTTATTCGGCATTCAGATATATCTTTATTGGAAATTTATGGAAGTAGGGAAATGATGCTTTTGTTGAAAAAAAAATTGCTTCCTAAAGAAATCGAGAAGTTATAAGGCGAGATGAAATGCGGCATATAAATCTTACAGAAACTGCAATGATGAGAAAGTTTCAGAGCAATAGAAAATTGTTGTAGAAAATTATGTAAAATATAGATAGGAAAGTTTAGAATGAAACCAAGTAACTAGTAAAAATTCTTTCAAAAAAATGAGTATTAGGTTTAATTGAAAATAAACTATAAAATCATACCAATTTGACAAATTGGAAAAACGTTTTTATTGCAGAATAAATTTTCAGCTTTGAAAATACTTTCTATATAATTTATACGTGAAACCTCAGGTTAAAACTTATTACGCGGAAGTTCAACATCACTCGTATCGCTGCTGTTTCAATAGATAATTAGTATCAATTTTTACACTTTTTATCCGTAAACTTCATCTGCAGCAATTTCACGAACTTTTTCTTAAGACTGAAAGAACTCCGAAGAAACGAACCGCTTTTTCTTCAACATTTTTCTAAATTCCTGCAAAAAATAAAAAAATAAAATAAAAAAAAAACAACGCGGAAGTCGGTTCACTCGCTTCCGCCCGTTTCCTCCGATTTAGACTCGAACAAGAAAAGCTCCCAGTCCGCTAAGTGATTTAAACGTACCGTTACTCCACACCGACCAAACTGACCTTTCCCCTCGAACTAACCCAGCTGTGCAACGGCTCAATCGCACCGTTTCAATTGCTTTTGCAGGTGATGATATTCCCGGAGGGAACCTGCACGAACCGCTCGTGCTTGATCACCTTCAAGTCCGGTGCTTTCTATCCAGGTGTCCCGGTCCAGCCAGTCTGCATTCGGTACCCGAATAAGCTAGACACCGTCACGTGGACCTGGGAAGGGCCTGGAGCGTAAGTAGGCTTTTGTTAAACTGGTGGTTAGAGTTTTTCTTGACTTTACAGGAGTCTGTGCATGCATGAGTTCAGGTGATAAATAAGGATGTTGAAAAATTTCTGCGCGTAAACGAATGCATAAAAAGTAAAAGTTTTATAATAAAAAAATTTAATAAATAAAATTAATCTTGGAGAGTTTTTCGATAATTACTACATAATTGATATTATTTTTTAATGCTAATGGTTTTTAAACTTTGTAATAATAATCATTTTTTGAATAATTATCCAGGAAATTTCTACATATAAATACGTTACAATATCTTTAAACTAATAGAAAAACAAACCCGTTCATTAATTTCGAGGAAAACGCAAACGATCCTCTACAACTCGCCTCTAAAATCCCCCCTTCAAGCGATAACGAACTGAAATGCAATTGCAATCGACAGGCTGAAACTGCTATGGCTGACTCTCACGCAACTGAACACCAGCTGCGAAATTGAATTTCTGCCGGTCTACAAGCCGAGCGAGGCTGAAAAATTGGACCCGAAGCTGTACGCCAACAACGTTCGACGCCTGATGGCCGAGTAAGTGTGCCCAGTCGTTCTCCGCATTATCCGGCAAAAAAATAGAGCGGAAATCGAATTACGCTCTCTCTCTCTCGTTCGATTCTCGAGCTTCTGCACGGAGAAAAATTTTCTAGAAAAATCCTAAAAAATTACCATAGTCACCTATAGTAAATTTTACGAGGTCAATGATAAATTTTCGTATTTAGACTTGTAAAATTTACTATAAACATGGTAATTTTTTAGGATCTTTACAGTCTGTGATCAAATTAAAATGTACTATTGTCATTTTTTCTAGAAAGTTTTTCTCCGTGATAACATAACTATCCATTACCCTTGAAGATTTTTTCGATACGCTATAGAAATCATTGATCGGTCGTGAATTTTGATGTACCGCAGAGGCCTGTATGATCAGACCGAAATAACGACCGTGAACTTTTTTGCCCCAGAGCGCTGAAAATCCCGGTGTCGGATTACACGTACGACGATTGCCGTATAATCAGCAAGGCGCATCAGCTGCACATACCGAACGCATCGGCCATCGTTGAGGCTCACAAGCTGCGCTTCAAACTTGGGTGAGTCCTGTAATAATATGCTTGCTGTTGGAGGTTTATGCAGCCTTGTGATTTGAGGCCTGCTTTGGGAGTCGAATGCTGTTCGATCAAGTGCGAATCGTTTGGGAATGTTACAGTAGTAATTAAATTTGAATAAATACCAATCTTGACGTGTAATGAAATCATTGCAGAATTGACAGTTCAATTACTTTCACTTGATGGAATTCTGTTAAGTCAATATTGAATGTTAATTCTCGACACGGAGAAAGATGTTTAAGAAAAATTACTATACTCGTCAGTAACTCGAGGACAGACTTTGAATTAGGGTAAAAATGACTATACTTTTGTATTAAAATTTACTATACTTTTAGTAATTTTTGCTAAACTTTTAACATAAACTGCTAAAAATATAAGAAAAACTAATATAAAGTATAGTAATTTTCACCCTAACTCAGTCTCTCCTCAAATTACTGAAAAATCTAGTAATTTCTCACTGAAAAATATAGTTTCTCTCCGTGTGTATTAAAAATCAGTACAACGCTCGCCTTTAATTTCGAAAGCATTTTAACGAGCTCAATCAATTGCACAGGTTGTTGAAGGAAAACACCGAGGAAGATTTGGTACACAAGAAGTGCCAGAGGTTTCCGGAAACTGTCGACTTCCGCGAGTTTGCTCGCCTCCTCAGACTCGACGAGAACGATTCGGCCGCTCAGCATTTATTTAAAGTCCACGATAAGGTGAGCGCAATTGCTTTTACAAACTCCTCGTTTCATTTCAAAATTTTATAATAAAATAACAAATATCCTTTTTCTTTTTTTTTAATTTGCGCAGCATAACCGAGGAGTGATCGATTTCGAGGAGTACATTTTTACAGTATTGGCAATAGCCAACGCCAACACCGAGCTAGACATGGTTAAAGTTGCCTTTGAGGTGGGCCTTTTAAAATTTTTAATCGCGCTCTTATCGCACATTTGATGTTTACGAAATTTTCATTGCAGGTCTGTAGTTCTAATTCTAATTACGCCCTTAATGCCCTGGAATTGCGAAAAGCGCTGCACCTTTCACTAACCATAGGCGCCGACGATTCGGACCGAATATTCCAACAGATATCAAGGGAGCACAATACCAACGTTGTAACTCACGGTAAGCTCAATTTCCCTTCGACTCGCTGACAAAACCGCGATTATTCCACCCCGACAAACATAAAACTTTCTCCCTTTCCCTTTGCAGATCAGGTGCTGTCCGTGCTGAGCACGCGGCCCGAGCTCCAGCACCTCTTCAGCGAGAGTTCCGAGGCGAAGCGGAAAAAGACCATTTGAGAGCGTCTGTTCCCAAAATCACAACGTCCTCCAGTCGGCTCCCGGCGCCACCACCGTCACCGCGACTCGCACACGAAGCCCCTCGTGCACGAGGTCTCGGGCTTCACGCAGCTCGTCTAGGCCGCTCGCGCCGCCGCCGCCGCCGCCGCCGCCCACCCCGCTCTTTCTTTCTCCACTCGACTCGTACACCTCGATATACCTATGCCTGCTCCAAAGTAGCGTCGACGTTGTTATAAGTGCGGAAGGGAGCGCGCGCGCGCGACAGAGAGAGAGAGAGAGAGGCTGAGGACGGGGCGCCGGGAGACTCGAGTTCTTTTTCAGTTTTTAGCTGACGAATGCGGTATTTCATTCATGTTCATGCGGCTCTTGAGAGGGAGAAACTGTGTTCAGGGTTGTAACGCCGGGCTCCTCGGTGGTTTCGTTGGAAGTCTTTTTTCGGCGAGATCGCCGGGGGCCGGGAGTATAATTATGAAAATAGTTTTTTTTCGTGAGATACGAGCAGTCAATTACGGACGAACCTCGCCTATTTGAATTCGGTGACTTTGGTTTCTTCATTTGATCGGGAATCGGAGCCCGTATACGCTTTTTAATGTGCGTTTTAGTCTAAGTAATTTATAATTTATAAAGTATAATTTACGCGCATTTCGATCGTTTGAGTTATTTAAATCAGAAGCTCGTTTCAAGAATTTCCGTGAAGGTGTAAAAACGGCCTGTTCGCCGACGTTGCTAAGTCCAAGAAAACGGATTACCACGAATGTAGGCGAAGGGAAAATGCCTCGAGGCAGGCAGCGGCTCCGATTTGCTCGACCGGCGAGAGAAAGTCTTTTCGAGCGATTAGGAAGACATTCAAATAAGCGATGCTCAACTGTACACTTCGCGGTGCGGCGACGCTTTTGCATTACCATTTTTCTCGGCCTCGTGAACGAACTTGTTCCAGCAGTTGTAAAGACTTTTCGAGCGTTGTATTTTTACACTTTTACACGGAGGGTATTTTTGCACAATTGGATTGAACATTCTTACGTTGGTGGAATTTAAACTCAAAACTATGTAAACGGCCTAAAATTAAAAAAAAAAATGATAAATCCGTGTTTAAAGCAATTATACAAGCGATGCCAAAATGAAAAAGCGCATATTGAAGTTTAGAGCAACTTTCGTTCAGAGGCGCATATAATTATTATACTTCTCCAAGCGAATCTTGGATTCACAGTCATGTAAATAGTAGGCACACCGACGTATATATTAGTAACATGTAGAATCACCGATTTTTAGAAGTAATCTTATGAAGTGACGAAACATCTCGAGCAGGCAAATTGGGCGATTTTCGATTTCGAAATGAAATAGTGTTCGTGTAAATATAGTCGAATCCTCCTTTACTTTGCAATAGTCTCTGTATATCCATAACACCTCTCTGTACTATTCATCTGTTATCTCTAATTTATTAAACGTAAGCTGCATTCATACACGCATAGACAACTGTATTCTGTACTTAATTTTAACGATAAGTTGTACATATGTTGACTATTTTATTATTGTTACGTACACGGAATTTTTTAATTGCATCGCAAGTTCGACGTCTACTGTCCACTGAACGGCGATAATTGTTTCTTTCATTCGTTTTGAAGTCGAAAATGACTCGATGGTGTAACAATAGACAATTATTTTTATAGGTTTCATTCCCGCTCTAGAATTGCTCAGGGTTCGAAGGTCTGAAAGTTACTGTGAATTGATGATGGCGGACGTCCGCATAAATTCGCTTTCGTTTTCTTCGGCTTCAGGAAGAAAATCTTTTTAAAGTGTCTTTCGAGAAAACGAACGCGGAAATGTTTGACCGACAAGCAGCGGCAAGTCTCTAGACAGCTATATATATATATATATATATATATATATTATACAGTTTATTATAAATTAGATGAGACGCGCGTTTTTAGATTAACGAGTACTTATTGTATAACGTAAGATTTAATTATCGCTCGATAACACAATATATCCCGCAGTATTTAATACAGAATCAAGCAGATACACATTGCATACAGCATATAACATAACTACATCGTACGAGAGAAGAGTGACGAGGGAGGAAGGTTTCTTAGTTACTCAAAACGAGTCGACCTAAAAATCAAATGCGCCCATTTTATTATCCAAAAAGGCAAGACGAAACGACGGCATAAAGGCGAGGCGCGCAAGGAACATTTTTTTATATGAATTATTTATGAATTGTATGCAATTGACGGCATAACTCGCGTTGTGCGCGTGCGAAGAGTTACAAATTGCGTGTTTATATATACGTTCGACGATATAATGTGTCCACTTTATCGTGACTTAATTATGTAAAATTCATTTGTAATTTGCGAGGAAAGGCAGTGTTCCGTTTTTTTTCTTTTCCTTTCCCGTTTCTTGTCGTATTGTATAATTTAGGTTTTAAGCGAGAACGAGAGATGAGAGATGGGCAAAGTTTATTGTTAAGCGATAAGAGAACGAGAGTAATAGATAGATGCATTATTTATTATTCATTTCAAGTAATTTATTATGTAACGTTTAGAGAGATGCGACGTGTACTATGCGTTTACGTGCGTATGAATTGTATATAATGAAAATAAAATATTCTTACAAAGAATAAATATGAACGCTGTTTGCTTTTAATCTTTCATGTTTTTAATTTACTTCTTTATCTTTATCTTCAACAATCTAAAGTGATTAATGATTTTTAATTACTTCATATATGTGTAATGGAAAGTTTTTATTTAAAAAAACTTAATTTATCACATATCTATAACACATATTAGTTTTCTAATTTTAGTTTTGAAATAATAATAAAACTAAAACATAAAATAAGAATTTCTGCTAATTGGTTAACTGGCATCTATATATATTGCACATCAGATAATACAATACAGGTTCGAAAAACAATATTAAAATATATACTAAAAATTGTAGAAACACTTTTACCGAATTAATTAAAGAATTAAAAAAAATTATATATAAAATACTGCAATAAGGATATAATGAAAACACAAGTTTGAATTTGATATATATGTATTTTTTTTTAAATCTTTGAAACATTTTTTAACATTTGATTATTTAAAAAAGTGAATTCAGTAATGAAATTAAAAAATTTTGTATAGGATAATAATACAGTTGAAATTTGACAAAACCATTATAAATAAACTGATCAAAAACATTTTTAACATTTTCCATAAAAATCAGAAATTTTTTAAACAGTATTTAAATAATTGCAATTATTTTACAAAATCTTAAAATTAAAAAAAAATAAAAATTTTAATTTCAGAAGCTGAAATTACTGTACAATAACAAAGCTGCAGTTTTTAAAATTAAATTTCGCTTGCAATTAACGCCAGAAAAAATATTTTCAATTGCATCATTTAGAGTATTTATAACAAACTTTCATTTCCCTGCCCTTTTAGCTAAAAAATATACACATAGCATTAAAATTAGAATTTCTTAATTAGAAGAGTAACTTTGATTTTATTGCAATTATATGATACTTTGCATATTGCAAATACGCATTGCAAAAATATGCGGGATCAATGAGGATGTAAATATTGTTTTTTTTTAAATTCATTAGATGCTACGCGAAATCACTACCTATAAAAAATATTTATAATTTGAAGAAACACCTTTGATAAAAAATATACATGAAATTTCTTCTCTTGATTTTGAGGAATCGATATTTATATAAAATTTTCTTAAAACTACTAGACTTCTTATGTATTCAGGGACGTAAGCTTCATGATTTCTTCTAGTTCTTTCTTTTTTCTTCATATATACAGGCATACGTTAAGTACATTATAGAGTATGTATCTATTAACTTTTGTAGACTCTCTTGTGAAAAATTTATATTAAATCTTATAACAAAAAACTTTTAACATCGTATTCATAGTTTTCATTATACATTTTTGACATTTTTGACTTTTGTTTTCTGTCCGTTATATATTTTTTCAGTGTACTCTATTATTGTGAATTACATGTTTCATTTTACTGTGCGTAAACATTAAACGTTAAATCCTCAGAAAGTTTATACAATCTTTAGAAATCACAAAATTGATACGAGGATAGATCAAAGACCTTACCTTCATCTATCTAGAAAAGTCTTAATACGTTTTGGTATTGAAAATGTAATTATGCATATAAATATGAGATTTACACACTGAGATAAAAAGGCGTTATAGTTATAAATTCTCTTTTTGTAGAAGAAAATAAATGTCTTGTCATAACGATAAATTAAATTTTTAATTGAACTTGAACACATGGATTTTTTTCTCTCTTTGTTAACGTTAAAATAAAATCTTCATTTTAATATTGTAACAAAAATGATAATTATCATTTTTTTGTCAAATGTAAAAATTGCATTTAGATTTTAATAAGAGAATTGATTCAAAAGCAATTCTCAAACTTCTCTAATGTGATTAACATTTATGCACCGCCGTCTTTTTCTCTCTTGATGCAATGAATTATTATAGATCTATATATAAATATAATATATTAGTATAAACGAAAAAGATGAGATTCGATGTACGGTCGCTGCCGGTAAAAATATCATTGAATCAACGTTGCCGCATTTTTCATCACTATAAAATTCACTTTTTGCGAAAGATGCTAGGCATACTTGGAGAACTTGTTTTTTGTTGGAACATCTTGCTCATTCGTTGTCGCATATCTTCAACACCTTGGCCAACATTTACTGATGCCATCGATAGCGACAGCCCACTGCCTACAGATGAAGATCTATAAAATATAAAAATAATATTATAAAAATGTTGTTCATTGATTCTCAAAGTATATACATATACAAATAAATTATTATATAAAATTGTATCTAACAAAAATAATATTTTTTAAATATACCTATCCATTTGTTTAGGTAAATCTTTCTTTGATTCTATTTCTCGTAGAAGGCAACGAACTGCTTCTTTCTGTTGAGGCACTACTTGATTTACGAGACTATCAAGGTACTTTAATCCAGGCAAAATAGCACCCATGATGCACTGATTACTCAACGTGCAGTAAACTATCACCGAGTAAGCCTCTATAAGGGCATTGGTTAACTCGACGTTTCTATTCTGTTGAAGAGCTGAAGCTGTTATTCCTGTTAACTGAGTAGCAATAACTAGAACAAAAGACATTCATTCAATTCCGAAAAAAAAATTTCTTTTTTTATTGTAAAAGATTTAAATATGTACCGTCTTCGACATAATTCTGAGGGCAGTAGGGAGCTACGGAAGCTAAAGTTAAAACCAATGAGACAGCAAGGGCGGGAGGAACACCTTGAGGATCACGAACAATGCTTTCCAATGTTAAACGTGCTTTATCTTTTGCTTCTCTTGCATCACTTTCCGTAACAAATTTACCTAGGACTTGTACTGCAGCTGATTTGACGGCTCTATAATAATTCATTTTTTTTTTAAATATTATTTAACTAACCACTAATAAAAGGTAAAAATTGAATTTAAAACGATCTAGAAAATAAACTCACAAATCTGTATCACTGGCAAGTGTTACTATTGCTGGAGCTATTCTCACGTCGACTAATTTATCTGAAACCTTAGAAATAATCGAGCTAAACATGGATGCAGTCGCACATTTAACTCTTGCGTTCGAATGAACAACGCCTATAATTAAAAGAATTAATTAATTTATAATTTCAATATACCGAGAGTATTTGTAACTTAAATTTTAATTAGCCTCCTACCGTCCCACAATCCTGAGAGTACATGTTCTTGAAGATTCGCTTGACTACAAAACTTCACAACCGCGATTTGAAGGCCACTTAAATCCTCACCCTGCATCGATAGTGCGATAAGAAAGTGTTTTAGTACATTAGTAAATTCATTACTATCTAGAGTAGAAAGTATCGTTAAGTATGCTGGTATAAGAATGGGATTCGTTATACTGTGACCGTTGGTCACTTCCGTAAGTTCTATATCCAATGTATCAACCAAAGGTTTGAACGCTCTTAGTATCTGAAATAACAGAATTTGTTTAGTAACAAATTTATTATGCCTATATTAAACATTAAATCTATTTATATAAGAACCTTAAATTGAGTAATATATTTTCCGAATCCTAAACATAAAGATTGTAGATATGTGAGAAGTTCGTTAACAATATTTTCTTGTGCCGCATTTAAAGACTGAGTAATTTCAACAAGATCGAGTATTCTAAAAATTGCAAAACAAACTTTAGAAAATATTTCAATAAATTTAATAATGATTTTACGCTTAAAATACTTACAATCTATCCGATAACCATTCTAATTCAGGCCATGTTTCATCACCCCATGCATTAAGAAGGAATGTATTTAACAAAATACCCATCTCAACATCACACTCATAAAAAATTTTTGGATTAACTATCGAGGAACAGCAAAGATTCTTAAATTCAGGAGCTGCAATGTATAAAATATTTTTTTAATATGTTTTTAATTGTTTAACGTTTTAATTGCGAAAAATAGCATATTTCAGATTTTGTTTCAAAGAAATCATATTATGAAATTTACTTTTCGTTAATTTAACTTACGTATTAAAGGAGAAAGACTCTCTTGCATTCGTTTGCGCACTGGTTCGGTGTCAATGATGCAGAAAATAGTGTGAGGTAGCAGATACCGAAGCACCTGTACAAGAGCTGCTGCTCGACTGTTGTCAAGGTGGTCTTTACCAGATGAGGTAGATGATTTAAGAAGGCCTTTAAGTTTCGAAAGAACACGATGAAGTAGATGCGACAGCAATCTTTTTAAAGATAGAGCCCACTGAGCAAGAATTGGTATTAAAATGGTACTAGCTGCTTCTATTACATCCGTCGAGAAGTCATCTATTGCCGTAAGCGCCAACTCTTCGCACTGATATTAAAAAGAAATATATTATAAAAACGTAATTCAGAAAAGTACTAAATAAAAGTTTTTAATTAAAAAAAAAAGTTCTTTAATATATAAAAATAAATACTACCTGGAAGTACTTATCCGGATCGTCCATGAGGGCGACGAGAAGTGAGAGACTTTTAACAACAGCAACCTTCACAGCAGGATCTTTATCTTCGAGTAACATTTGCTGAAGCATAGACAGCATAAGAGAATTTCTAATGCTACTTGATGTGTAAATCGCCAGAGCAGAGCAACATTCAGCTGCAAGTAGGCGACGTTCTGCGTACTTATGTTGACTTTGTTCCCAACAGAGGTTTAGTATTTCTTCATGATCACTTGATTCCTTTTCCAATTTAGCAATCATTGTCAATCCTAGGAAAAAATATTTTTATAAATAATAAAACAAAAATAACTTTTTGTTTATAAATCAGAATCTGCGTACCAGCAAGTATCATTTGTCGTTCATCATCGTGTGGCCTTTTTTGCAAATTAAATAATATTTGCAGAAGTTTTTCGCGTTCACTCGAACTAGGTTGCAGCTTAACGACACTAAGTAGAAGAGGAATAACTTCTTCACGTTTATTCAATATTACATTAGGTATAATTCGCGGAAGTGTGCGCGTTGCTATTTCAGGTAGTGTATCGCGACTTATACCATCTTTAAGAGGCTCTTCAATAACTTCTACTGCATTTGGTGGTGCTCCGATTTGACAAAATTTTAGCACTTCACGTCTGAAAGATGCTGGCAGATACCTGTAAAAACAATTTATTTTACACATTTTATTTAATTTTAATGTGAAGACTTCTTTGTTATACCTCGTAGGCGTGTTGCTACTAGTCGATCCATCAGCGAGATCGCTTTTTGGAAAGTGTATTCTAGTCCAATCACGTTCGCTTGTCTCAGTTTCACCAATGCTTACAACCATCGAAGCACTGTCATCCTCTTCTTCTGGTTGTGCTGCCTGTGACGTTGAAGGATCCTGCGGTGGCGGTTCCAACATTTCAAACTTATCTGGCGTTGTCGAACTCGAATTTAAGGTCGCTATGGTACCACTACTACCTTGCTGCTTGTAATATAAAAATAATGTTAATATTTTTACAAGGTTTTTCATATGCAGCTTTTTTGTGTATAAAATATAACTAATTATATATGCTTGTAATATAAAAATAATGTTAATATTTTTACAAGGTTTTTCATATGCAGCTTCTTTATGTATAAAATATAACTAATTATTTATAATTATTTGGACTAGTTGAAAAAGTTAAAGTAACAGTTAATTTTGCATCAAAAAGGATATCTTAATTTTATAATTACCCCAACAGTATTATTTACATTCATATTAGTAATAGTTTCCTGAAGATTAACTTTTTCTTGTTCTAATTGAATGCTTTGTTGTTTTAATTTTTCAATTTCTTCTGCTTGATCAGTAATTAGTCTAGTTAACTCTTCTTTCTTTGCAGTATCTTCAGGTTCTTCTTCATCTGTTTGAATAGCAACAGTATTCGAAGGAGGCTTATCATAGCCAGTCGACCTCATAAATTCTCTATATATTTGCAGTAATTCAGGTGGTTTTGGAATATTTAAGCCAACATCTTGCCAGTCTTCAAAATCCTGATTCTCATTTTCATCACTAAATGTGATGGATGTTAACTTGTATGAATTAGCTAACAAGTACTCATTTACAAGAAAATTTACAGCACGTTGCTCATGAGGTTTTATTGGGTGATCAAAACCTGCATGTTTTTCAGAATTTTTATCAGGTGTACTGACTTCGGATTCTGTACAGATTAAAAAATTTATTAATAAATCAATATGCTATTCTCGGAAAATATAACCTGTAACGTTACTGTAGAATAAATTACCTGTAACTACAGTCAAATTAGCACGCAATGAACTGATATTTTCTCTTGCTTTCCTTAGCTCAAATTCAAGAATCGCAACTCTTTCATCCATACCACCACCATCTTCAGAATATCTTGTCATGTCAAGAGAATCTAAGGTTACTTGACTAGATGTTCTTGCTAAATGTACATAATAAAAATTAGCATCTCATGTTTATTCATTGAAATATGTCAATAAATTTGATATGTACTTTTAATATACAGAGGAAATTTGCAGTGTATAAAAAATATTAAACTAACTTACGTAAAGGTAAACATGGTTCCGGTTTCATATTCAAGCACTCAAAATTGTTAGGATTGGAAAAGAAGTCTCTTAAAACTGGCAACTCTCGATCTGCTTCGCATAGCTCTGTGTGAAGTTCCAAAGCAGTGAGTAGCAACCTTTCACTAAGCAATTTTGATGCTATCTCTTCATACGATATTGGAGCTGGTCTCTGCCCATCACCTAAATAAACATATAAAATTTCAATAAAACATGTACTCATGTAATCTTTATCATATTATAAATATTAATGTACTTGGATTTCCAATTTCCAAATTTAAAATTTATAATTAAAAGCAATAAAGTAGACTAAAAAAAATGAATCTAATTAATATTAATATTTGCCAAGTTTTTAAATTATTATTTACACTGCAATCACTAGCTTGTTTTAAATACCAATATTAAAGTTTAGTTTCCATTAAAATTGTTTAAAATTTATGAATTCACATTAAATGTCTTAAATTTTATCATCAACATTACAAAACTCCTTTACATCACTAATTGCCTTATTACACTACCAAAACACTCTTCTGCGAGAACTTGCTATCGGTTGCAACCAGAGTAATCATTTCCAGTCTTTGTTCTCCGGATCCTCTTAAAACCATCTAACCTGTTCTACTCACCTAAAAGAACACATCACCAGGAGGAATACTCACCCTTGAGAGGAGCATCCTTAGGCGGAGCAATCCTAACCTCCTCGTCGGAGGTGCTGCTGGTGGCCATCCTTTATTCCGAGACTTTTTCTCACAAAAGGGTGGCGAAGATCCAAAGTCAGAGGGGTCGCATGACTGCCCTTCCTCGTGCGTTGACCTGAACGAGCTGCTGACGCTGCTGCTCCCTCACATCTGTGCACTCCTGTTGAGACAAGGACGACTGACAGCGGACGACGATGCGATGCGCGAGCTCGCGATGCGCTCGCGCGTAGGTGTTGCCGTGCGCACAGTACAGCAAGTGTATAACGCTGCATGTATGTTTGAACACCTGTTGTAGGCGTTTTTTTTGGAGAATCGAACGCCGCGTTCGATTGTTTACGGGACTCCGATGCGCTGTCATGGGAATTTCTTGCGGCTTCCGTGATTGCGCAAGGGAGAACCAGAGAAAAAGTAGATTGAAACTTTCTTACGCGAACACTATAGAGAGTTTTTTCATTTAGAGATACAGATACACAGAGATAATGTAGAAAAAAAATTGGAGTAGAGCAATTTTTAAATTTAAAATATTATAGTTAACTTAGTTTTTTAAATTTAAAATTAATAAAAATATTCTGTGATAATTTGTTATTAACAATAATTAAAAATCAAGTATTTTTATTCTATGTTTCAATACTTCATATTTTAATCCTTTATATTAATAGTATATTACGCACCTAGGGTGGTAAAGTATTGATAAGCTCATATCACCTGTAAATTGACACCCGAGCCGAAGGCGAGTATGGGCTTACCATTTTACCTCCCGTGGAGCGTATACTATTTTTTTGCCTAGCGAGGACGAAAATACAAAGTTCCCAATTCGGCCCACAGTGTGGAAAAAATTCCGGCCGCGGCTCAATTTTTGACGGATTTGAATAAAATCAATTGAAAAATCATCGGAAGGGAGTCTGCTAAACAATCCCACTGCGATATTTGAAATTTTTTTATTTCTTTCTACTGGGTCTTACTGCAAACTCAGACTGCTGCATCCATAAAACATTAAATACGTTTTGGATTTGGGAGCTTGGAATTTGAGAGTTTGGAATTTTTAGGTTTCGAGTTTTCGGGTTTAAGGTTTATAGGTATAGGGTTTGAAGTTTATGGATTAGTATTTCGTATTTAATGTTTTATGGATGCAGCAGACTGAGTTTGCAGTAAGACCCAGTAGAAAGAAATTAAAAAATCTCAAATATCGCAGTGGGATTGTTTAGCAGACTCCCTTTCGATTATTTTGCAATTGATTTTATTCAAATCCATCAAAAATTGAGCCGTGACCGAAATTTTGTCCATTTTTTTCACACTATGCGGTACCGGGAGGGAAAGTAGTACTTTCGGCCCGCTAGGCAAAAAAATGCATTGCGATATATGATCGAATTGAACTTCCGATCTTGAGATTTATAAGCAATAAAGCAGTTGCGAATGGATGTGTTTTCATTCTTTTCACTTATATTATCTATTTTCATTATTTTCTTAACCTTTAGAGGACCGAGATTTGAGCTGCTCTATCCTCCATACAAAACCCATGAAAAAGGTATCTCATATCATGGATATATCATCGGCAAAGTGTCGAAAATGGGTTGAGCCAGTATACTGACTTTCTGGTCCTCTAAAAGTTAATTTTTGAAAAAAATTGACTAGGTAATAATGACTTCTCGCACTTCATGTTCCTAGGATACATGCTTGGAATTATCTAGTGAATTTCATTTCATCTCAAAGTCTGAAGACAACGAAATTCAGTGAGAAATTCCGATCCGGAGCACATGTAGCGCATTGAGGTTGTTAAGTATAATAGCCGGTATCAGCGCGCGTTCAAATTTTAGTTATTTTTAACAAGAAATGCATGTGGAAAGGATACAATTTTAAGAAATTATATTTATAGAAAAAAAATTAATATCTTTTAGAAATATGGTCTTTATCTTTATTTTTTGGATTCTTTGCATTACACTGTTATCATTACTGATAAATGAAATAAAATAAAATAAAATGATTTTGTATAAAGTAATTTATAAATGTAAGACCGGTACCATTATTGGTAACATATAGTACTTAAAATAATTACCTATTTTACAACAGTAAACGAAAAACATCGTAGAACAGTATTAAGTATTATAATTGTTCATTTTGAATATTCGAATTAAACAATGCGCCTATAAAAAAATACTTTTAGCTTATGAAATAAAAAATGAAAAGAAAATATGCGTTCTTATTTTAAATGAAAACATTATTAATAAATATATGTATATTTTGCATACAAAATTATATACTTTTTTAAGCGTTATTACATTTTATAACGTAAAGAAGCTTCGTTGGTGTTTTAACTAAAATCTTGATTTTACATGAGATAAATAAAATATTAATTTAATAACTACGTTCATTTCGTAAAATCGCTAAAAAATGTTCTCTTATTATTATAGTTACGAAACTAATCTAAGATGGCATTTATGTAGATCTTGTATTTAGAGACGACTGTTATGTATGCTCCTGTTATGTGTGCTCCTGGCATGTTTGAATAAAATATGTTACGGGCTCTGGCTACAAGATATTTTTGTTACTCCATTCACATTAGGTAGATATAATATAATCGACGCGTTAGAATTATTTTTGTTTTGCTGTAATAAAAAAAATACATTATAATAAATTTTAAAAGCAGTAAAACTTAAATGTTAACTAAAATACAAACCTAATATAGCAAATCAATGTTTCTCAAAGGCTCACAGTTTTTACAGTTTTCCTACGCTTTTTTAACTTAGCTATTTCCAGTGCATGGGAACCTGAACATTCTCCAATATGCGTATTAAACTTATAAATACTCGTCCACTCGGTACGACACTTTGAACAAATAAGCCCCCTGCCAAAGGCCTCCTTAAGGTGATTGCACTGCAAGTGATCCTGCAATTTCTGCTTCTGTTGCGTCTTATAAGCGCAGTGAGCACATTTATAATACTGACGAACCTGAGAACAAAATTTAGCTGTATGCGCCTGATACCACCTCCACTCTTTGAAGGCTTTGCCGCAGTCAACGCACTTATAACGTGCATCGTTTCCTGGCTGCGGGTGATGTTCTAAAACATGTTCCTCGAGCTCTGTGCAGTTGGGGGCGACGAAAGAACAGTTGCTGCAGCGAACTCGCTTTGCTCGCGTCCAATTGATACAGTTGATTTGATGAGATTCGGCCTCGGCCCGGCTGTTGAAGATCTGTTTGCATTGACGGCAGACATGGAGTCCTGGAGAGTGGTTTATTTTTACGTGTCGAACGAGATCGTAAAAACGGTTGTAAACTCGAAAGCATCCGGGTACACCACATTGATACGTCAGAGGTGCGAAACACTTTTTACAAATCCTCGCATACTCCTGTAGCTTTACTGTTTGTAGACATTTTCTACACTTGCCTATAAGGCTGTCTGCTACAATACCTAAACAAGTGGTTATTTTAATTATATTAAATTCATAAAATTGCTTTGAACAAAAAAATTTTAATTTTTTATAGAAGTAGTTAAATTTAAATATGCAATTAATGAAAAAGTAAATTAAAAATTTGTGCCAAATACTAAGTTGTGTTTAATACTGTACGTACTATTTAATTTCTGAGCATTTTTGACAATTTCTTTAATAATGTCTCCCAGCTCTTCTGCATTAAATTGTTCTTGATGTTGAACAGTAATATGTCTTTTTACTTCTTTTTTAAAATAAAATGATAATGGACAAAATTTACAACACAATTTTGTTCTTATTTGACAACCCATCTCATGTTTTTCTAAACTGAAAACAGTTCGGAATGGTAAATCACATTTCTTACAATAGAAATTCAAGGGCTCTTGTAGTTGAACAACGCGAGGCCTTTTCTCATATGATTGTGTTTTACTTATTGGAAGTATTGTTTCAATTGCATTACTAATAACATGAAAATGAAACTTTTTCACGTGCCTTTCTGCCAAGTTTAAATTGTTAAATTCTGAGGTGCAAACTTTGCATAAAAAGTGAATCGGACTTTCACATTTGTTACATACTGGTATATGCTTTTCTATTTTATTATATTTAGCATATCTCGCCTTTAAATTTTGGTTGTGAGCATTTTCTTTTATATTGCAGTTTCTGCAAGTAATGAAAAGGAGTTGATGTAGATCACCTGCAAATTAAATAAATCTTCGTAATAAAATTTTATATAAATAAAATTGGCCATTTAAAATTTATAAACGTTAAATTACGTCAGTCAATACATTACAAGATAAAAAATCTTACCAGAATCAGAGATGCTCAAATCTACATTTTTGTTAACATTTTTACGTTTAGCAGTGCCAGCCTTTTTAGTAGTTTCACTTTGTGAATCAATATTTGAACTATTTTGTAAATTCTCTGGTATAAAAGTTATTTTTTAGAACATGATACTGAATTATAAAAAAAAATTGGTTAATATTTCTAATGATATACCTGTATTTAAAATTATTAACTCCTGAGTGTTAGAAGTTACAGTGCTACTAGGTTTAGTAATATTTTTACTTTTTAGAAAATCAAAATTCAATTTTTGTTTGCCAGCAGGTTTTGTATTGTTTTCAGTTTCCAGTGTGCAATCACCTATTACAAAAAAATTTACTTGAATTAATAAATTTTAATACGTATTTAATGTATTTTAAAAATAAACTAACCACAGTAATTTGATGTATCATTATCTGTCAAATATGACAATTCTGAAATATCTAATGGATCATCTATAAGAATATTAAATAATTTTATATAATTTTTGATCTAATATTATAAAATTTAATAATATTTAGAATTACTAAAATTATTACCTTGAACCAAACATTCAGAAAGATTTACAAAATATCTTTCAGTTATTGCAAAAGTGTTGTTATCTGGTATAAAATTAATTCCTTCACCTACAATTAAATATATTATATTTATTTATCAAATTAAATATAAAATTTATTACTAATTTACTGTAACCAGTGTAAGTATTTACTTGATCCAGATAAATCAACAAGAATAATTTCCTCTTCCTTTTTTGTTAAACTGTCCTGAATAAGATTTTCTTCAACTTTAAAAAATAGGATGCAATTAAAATAAATCAAATTACGACTATATTATTGGAAAAAGAACAATTACCTGAAATTAATGAGTTACTTTTATTATCTTCAGTGTTTTCATATTCAACATCTAAATCATTCTCGTTAACTTCTGTAATAAAATCCATTAAATAAAAATATTTTTAATAATTATTTTGTAAATCATTTAGTGGAAATACACATTAATTTCAAACCAACCAGATTCATCAAAAATGATCAATTCTTCTTTAATTATAGTAGACTCGTCAGAAATCATGTATCCTTCTTTCATAATAGACATTCCATTGTAATTTGTAAGATTATCTATAAATTAAAAAAAAATGTTTATTATTTATCAATTCAATGCACAATACCATTTAAAATATAAAATTATTGTGATTATTAATACTTACTTGCACTTGACTCGATTGAATTTCCATCCATAATTTTTGTTATTCTTTTATTCACAAATTTTTAACAAATTTCTTTTGTTAGGTACTCTGATTATGTTCTTTTGTTGTGAAAAATATAACCTAAAAATCAAACAATTACTAAAAAAAGAAAGAAAAAAAGAGTTTAACGTTCTTTTATTATTAAAAATTAATATAAATTGTTACTAAAAGACAATAAAAACTTAATGTTAACCGAAAAAGGAATTAAAAGTTATTCAAACAAATATATTCATTCAAACAAAACAGTGATTAACCTTTAACATTCTTACTTTTATTTTTGCATCTTATGATTCGATACGTAGTTTCAGTTTTTATTTTTTAAATATTATACTTATATTTGTAATTATCACAATTATCACATTTTTCAGTAATAAATATATCTATAAATTTAAGTGAGGAACGTCGAGTCCAGCAATGCTTGAGTTCGAAGCAGACGGCAACGACCGGACTAAGGGTGGACGACAGCGTTGATTCTGCTTGCCGTCTACGCTCGTACTCCATGATTGTACGCAACTAGCGACACCGCATGATGTACAAGGAA